>JAUZSU010139789.1:0-15660 GCA_034780255.1 Parotocinclus maculicauda | reverse complement strand
ACCTTAAACCATTTTACACCAACATAAACCATTTTATACCAACCTTAAACCATTTTACACCAACATAAACCATTTTATACCAACCTTAAACCATTTTACACCAACATAAACCATTTTATACCAACCTTAAACCATTTTACACCAACATAAACCATTTTACACCAACATAAACCATTTTACACCAACATAAACCATTTTATACCAACCTTAAACCATTTTCCACTAACCTGAACCATTTTATACCAACCTTAAACCATTTTCCACCAACATAAACCATTTTACACCAACATAAACCATTTTATACCAACCTTAAACCATTTTCCACCAACCTTAAACCATTTTATACCAAGCGCTCTCTGGCAAAACCAATACGAGGGAATCGCTTACCAAATGATTCCGTAAATGATTCATAACATTATCCTCACTGGGTGGGAATCGATTCGTAGATTCAAATGTTGACCCGCTGAGTAACAGAGCCGTGAATCTCAGTGGCGAATCAAACAATTCATCGTTTCAAACACTTGCTGTGCAAGAAACGTGTCAATCGCTTACAAAACGACTCACTCATAATTCCTACACTGGTTCAGGTAATGAGAGGGAAGCCTAAACGATTCACTGATTCAAATACTTCTCTGCCTTGACTTTATAGACTCCAAATCGTTTGGGTGTCAGTGAAACGTGTTGTGTGTGAAATACTTTGTAAGAACTAATACCTCACATCCAACCTGTGGATTTTACCGATCCGGGAGCGGAGCAACCACGCAGCCGGGGGACGTCTGATCTTCAAAGAACTCCCGAAAAGGCTGATTATGGATCTATTAAATTGAGATGTTCGGGGCTGGCGTGACTGACGAGCTGCTTCTGGCTCAGAGGTTGGGTAAATATAGCTGGCACCGTGTGAGGGGGGGCAACACCTTCCCAAGAGGGACGACGCCCGCTCGTGTTTTGGATTTCTCTCACTATCGGAGGCAGAGGGAGGCGAGGAGAGAAGGAACAGAATTGGGTTTATGGGTCAAATGAATCGTCGTTTAAAAACGATTCTCCACAGACCAGGCCTCAAACCCACGGGGCGGGGCGGGCCTAAATTAGTGTGGGCCCGACCTTAATATGTGTGCCTAGGAAAACGTGAGCGTGATTACAGGACAATTTTGCGGGGGCAAGGTTCTAAATTCTGTCGCTTCGTTAAGCGGCTCCGTCTGAGGACGTTTGGCCTGCAGAGTAACGTCAGCAGCAGCTGTGCTTTTTAGCTGCAGGTGATGCAGGTGTGTGAGCCGCTAAACGTCTAATTACACTCGCCCCCCTCCCGTCGGTCTATCGGCGAGAGTCGACTGCCTGTTTGATCCGCGTTTAAAGAGATGAAAAGAGAGAGCGAGGCACCGGAGACCCCCCACATCGCGCCGCACGCTCGCCCTCGTTCCAGTCTGCGCCTTGTTTAGAAGTTCGCGCCAATCCAGCGCCAACCTGCAGACGATCGTTTCTGTTGTGGCTTTTCCATCACCTACAGCCTTGTGGGAAAAAAATGTCTAGGGACGTCTGGCCAAATTACACGTCTGGTTGAAGCCGTACATGAAAAGAAATCCCGCGGATGCTCCACGTTAACGGGCTTGTCATGCCACCGTGGACTTTGCTCGTCTCTTTTAAAAAGCCTCTCAACTGCCACCCGGGGTCGGCCCGTGCCCCGCTGGGTGTCCGGTCCAAGGCGGGCATACGACCTGTGCACTCCTGCAGGGTGTCAAATGGAGACGGAGGGGTGGACGGTCAGAGGATCATCCCCTAATGACGGGACTCTGGGAGACCCTGACCAGAAAAAACAGGGGCAGCATGTTGGCACAGTCAGGTGCCCAGCCTGGATGATGCCCGCCTTTTCTCCCACGTTCTTCTGAATAAGTCCGTATCTCAGTGATAAATAGTTATTATTATGGTATGTCTGAGAGGAATGGAGCCAAAGAGAGGCTTGTGCATAAGTTTTGGCACCCTGGTTGTACATCATATTTTTATATAACCTGCAAAATGTTTATAAAGGTCCAAAGGAGGATCGAATCCTTAGGAGTTGTCAAATAAAAAATCAAACGAGAGACACGAGTCGAGAAGGAAAAGTCATTTTCTTTCTTTTTAATTCCTAAAAGTTCAGTCTTTTGAAAAGGAAGAAAATAAAGCGACAGTAATACAGAGTTCATTTTTACAGCAGCAGAAAACGAACTGTAGACTTTTTTTTTTTTGGCTTGACTTTGACACACAGACGAGGGATTTCGAGGTTTGGGGTCGGTGGAGGAAGCTAAGGCACGCGGGCCGCGTCCTGCCCATGAGGGGGCCGGGGAGTCGGGGTAATGGTGCGACGGTCACGGCCTCGCACCTAGACTTGACACGAGGCAGAGTCCTCCTAACGTTCGATCTGTGCTGCAGCCTAGCTGCATAAATCACTCACAGGGCTTTAATTCTTCAACATGAAGTAGCTGTAATGTGGGGGCACCCCTGTGCTTAGTCCGGGCACGTTGATGGACTGTACTTCTGGAAAGGACGCCACCCATTGCCAACCCGTACGCCGAACAGTAAGCCTTAATTAGCCAGCCTCAAATCAATGTGCTGGGGCCCAGGTGACCAAGGGTGCCCCCATGTTACAAAAATCTACACTGTGAAAACAAAACGGGACGAAACGTGTCAGTTTGCTTCCTCGCGAAAAAAAAAGAAGGGGGGCCACCATTTTTGGAAACACTTAACCGTCCGGTGGAAAAGGAGCCTTGGTTTCATACCATCAAATTAGGCAGTTCCCTTAAAGAAGCCCCAATTATATCTAAATACAGAGAGATATTTACTAAAAAAAACATAACGCTGCCTAAAAATGGAGACGCTGATCCAGTGCAAACTTGAGAGACTGGCAATCTTCTCTGCTAAAAATACGCCCGAGCGTAGGCACCGCTCTGTGATTACGATCGCTTTCTCGGAAAACGTGACGTCTGCGCTCGGTCACGGGCGAAGGACTCGGGGTTTGGGCGCTGACGCCAACCCGTGCCAGTCTCCGTTCGTTTCAAAGGGTTAGAAGATCAGAATACCTTCAGAAGTTCCTTCTGGAGTCCTAAAGAGATTTCAGATCCAGGATCGAAAACAAAGCATAAGCAGCACAAAATCCCGCTTTAGATTTTTTTCTACGTCGTGGGCGAACAGACGGAAGGAAAAAAAAAAAGGGGTGAAGCGCAAACTCGGCGCTAAGGCTAGTCCCCGCGCAGTGCTGGATTCGGTATCGCTCGTTTCGGGGTGTTGGCCTTTGTAAATAAAGGCGGCTTGTTTACAAAAGGTATCGATCGAAGCTGCAAAAAACAGCATATAGACATTAGTCATTGACTAAAAAAATAGCTATTCAATGATATAAACACATGAATAAATAGCTGACTCGTACCTTCCCTCACCCTGCACCCTAAACAAACCCTCTGCTTCAGGGAAATCACACAAAACAACAATCGAACGTTTGGGATTTCTTTCGCTCCCGCTGTGTGCCAGCGCGGCTGACGCGTTCCGTTTGGGGTCGGGCAGCCGGCGGGCAGGGGGCGAGCTGCAGAAAGCCAGGACAGAGACGGACACACGGACTTCTGAAACGTGAACTCGGACGTCCCTCGTACGGAGCAGCTCATGAAAGCTGCTCTGGTCGTCCCAAAGGGTCGTAAATACTTCACGTGGCCGTGGCCCGGCAGGTCGACCCGACGGTACCGGTCTGAATGTAAGCTGGTGAGAACAGGGATGGGATTTTGTACGTTTATTTTGATTAGGTGTTACTTTGATTACTTTTATTATTGTTTTTTATTCGGGGTGGGGGGTTCACTGCGATTCGGGAGCCTCTGGAGAGGCAGGAACACGTCCAGGCAACACATAAAAGGCTGAACTTTAGGTGCCAATAACCCACCTGAAAGAAAACGTCTAGACTTACAAGCGGTGCCAGGTACCCGAAAAGCAACGCCATCCCCGACAGGGGTTAAACCAAACCTCAAACCCAAAAATCCCAAACTTAAACCAACCCTAAAACCTTAAACCCAACATAAACCTAAACCCAAACCCCCTATAATCCCAAACCTAACCCTAAAGCCAAAAACAAACCTCAAACCCTAATCCTAAACCTTCTGACCCTAAACCCACCCCAAAAAGCCCAGGCCTAAACCAAAACCTAAAATCCTTAATCCAAACCCTAAACCCCAATCCAAAACCTCTTGACCTGAAACCGAACCCCAAAGATAACCCTAATACCCCCCCCCCCCAAACCTCTTAATCCTAAACCTAGCCCCTAGGCCTGACCCTAACCTTAACCTTAATTGGTTTAGTCGTTGCTCTGATGTCCGTTAAAGCTCCGCCCTGCCAGAGGCTCCCGAGTGCAAGCAGCTCCAAAAACACTGCATTGGCCATCCGTCTGGACTTTTGCATGTTTTCTCAGGTCTTTGGCTTCTTCTTACTTTCCGGAGACGTCCCTTAGGTCAGCCGGCACCTCTGAAGAGTCTCGGTGTGTAAGTGTACCCTGCGATGGACTGGCATCCTGACTAGGGTTGGTCCCGACCTTGTGCCCTGTGCTGCCATATAAGCCCTGCCCACCCACAAACCTGAACTGCATTCAATAGTGTTGGGAATGGATAAGCTTAGATTTGAAATATTTATATTTTTTTAAGTTAACTCATTCATTCATTTTCTCTACCCATTCAGTCCAGTTCAGGGTCGTGAGGTATTTGTATGGCAGCACAGGGTCCATGGGACGGACCAGTCCTGGATAGGACTGGACATTTTATTAATAAATCTATATTTTGGTACATTCTTTATCCTGGTTAGGGCTATCACACCCTGAGAACATACCAAACTCTGAGACCAGGGTCAAATTGTTAACGATGTAAATGTCCAGAAATAGAGCAGCTTATATTCAGGCCAGTACTGTAAGGTGTGTGTGTGTGTGTGTGTGTGTGTGTGGCTCCATCCTGTATCCTGTGCTTGCACAGCATTGTGCTAAAGGCATCTCATTTCCAAAAAACGCTCCAAGGTTCGATCCCAAGTTCTTAAATCTCAGACCTAAATAAATAGAGGAGTCACGTCGTCTGAGACGAAGGTCCAGTCTGCGATCGTCTGATAAAAACCTCTCAGGCGCCTCTGAGCCGCCGTAAACAAAATAAATAAAAAACAAAACACATCGCCGGCTCGGCGCTCCGCCCACATCCTGCTACCTGATGGTTCCGTCCGCTTTGGGGGACGCCAGCTGAGATTTGGGGTCGGGACTGAGCGAGCTCCACGGCGTGTCCCGGCACGGCCGCAGGAAGGGGCACCCCGAGGGCGTGGCCGAGCAAACGTCCGCCGCCGCCCACACCTCGGCCACCAGGCCGTCCACCCAGCGCTCCAGCCGCGCCCCCGTCAGGCCCGCGTTCCTCTCGGCCTCCTCCACCTGGCCCAGGTGCACCGGGATGTTCAGGATGGGGTTCAGACCGTGGAAGCTCTGCTCCATGTAGCTGTTCTTCGCCGGGCCGTTGTGGACCTTCAGAGCGTCCTCTGGTCAAATCAAGACAAAGGAATTAATAAATTAATGTTAAAATTAATTAAATTAAATTAATTAGTGTGTGTGTGTGTGTGTGTGTGTGTGTGTCTGACCTTGCCCGATGGGCAGGTGTTTATGGTGGGTCAGTGGGGTGATCAGGAAGCGGGTCTCTGCCACCGGACTCCAGTGGTGCAGTACCCGGACGGTCCACATGCCCGGGCGCAGCGGGGTGTTCAGGGGGGGCCTGTAGTGGGTGAAGTCGGCCCCGGAGTCGATCAGGACGTCGTAGGTGGCAGCGATCACGTTGGTAGGGTCGATCCACACCACCGTCACCGTCACGTTTGGCCCTTTGGCCCATTTCTGCATCCCCACAGGCTCGTCCAGCGGCCCCATCAGATTCCCAAAATTACGGAAGATCCTCTCCTTAGCGTCCCAGTCGATCCCGATCTGGAAAAGGACATAAAAAAATCAACAAATCTTTATAGAAACATCGGCTTTCTTTCTTTTGTTAATTTTTCTTTCTTCCCTTCTGTCTCTGTTTTCCCTTTTCTTTATTGCTTTTTTAAAATTTCTTTTTATTTCGTTCTCTCTTCATTTGTCCTGTAATTTCCATCGATTTTTTTTCTCCGTTTCTTTCTTTATTTTGCTTTTCTCATTGCCTGTTTGTTTCCTTTCTTGCTTTTTCTGTTAGAAAAAAAATTCCTTTTCTTTTCTCTCATGACTGTTTTCTTTCTTTCTTGTTTTTCTGCCCTTTTTTCTGTTTTCCCTCCTCGTTTCTCTCTTACTTTGTTTTTTTTCTCTGTCTTTTTCTTTCTCCTTTTTAGTTTTTTTATTATTATTTCACTATATAACTGTCAGATACTCTACATTAAATTTTTTATTTCTTTATTTTTTATCTCTATTATTACTGTAATTCTATCTATTTTACTATTTATTCATATTTTACTTTTCATTCTCATTAATTGGGTTAAATTCTAACTTAAAAAAACATTTTTGTTTTGCCTTTACTGATTTATTTCTGCCTTTTTGACTTTTGTTTCACTATTTCATTTTTCTTTTTCTCTTAAAAATATTTCTCTTTTCTTAATGTGATCCACTTCCTCTCCATTATTCCTTGTTTTTATTAATCTATTCTTTTTTTCTTACCTCGGTAAACTGCAGTCGGTTAAAGCTGTTGGCTGCTTTGGTGAACTTGAAGAACTTTTTGGGCATCACCCAGGTCTCCAGAGTCTCCAGTTTACTGGTTGCCAGGTTGGTGGCGTGATGCTTCACCAGGTAACCCTGGAACTCATCAGACAGGAAGTAGATGTGAACGGATACGGGGTTTCCCATAGCGTAGTACCTGAGGAGAAAATAATAAAAACAAAGAAACAAAGAATAGAGCGATCAATACGATTTTTACTGGCAAATTCAAACAAAAAAAGAGGTGTTTTATCAGGACAAAACGGCAATAAAATGCAATAAAATGTTTTTTTTTCTTTAACGTTATTAATAAAACACTTGTTTGTTTTTGTTCTTTTTCACCGCGTGCCGTATCTAACTCACTAACAGATTATTTCTTAATTAATTTATTAAACATTAGCACTCCTGGTTGATCTGACAGAGCTTTAGGTTCCTTCCGTTTGGACCCGGGGCCCAGACTTTGGTACATATGACCCTGTATTTGGGACGGGTCCGGGCCTCGTTGGACGAGGCTCTGCTCCATTCAGCTCGCGGTTTTAAGAGGGGTGCAGGAGGGGGAGGGGGAGGGGCGGGGCTCAGAGGGCACAACGGGCTGCTTGTTGCCATTTCGGGGGGAGGGGGGGTATGGGGCGTTTTCTGGTTTTGGCACGGCGCTGTGACCTCAGCGATGGGGGCGGGCGGGGGGAGGGTGGGGTGAATGGAGGCTCTGTTAAATGTTTACTGTTCCGACCAAGAGGAGGTTTACTGGTCCAAAAACAAACCAAACAAACCAGAACTTCAGCACTCCACAGTCCAAACCGTCCTGCTTTACACCACGGTGACGATCCAAAGGGCTCCTCCTAAATCAATTTCACATTCGGGTTTCCTCTCATATTCTTCCCTTGTTCTTTTTTCTTTCATAGATCAAACGTTTCTACTCGTTCTTTTTTATTTCTTATTCATTTGTTGTTATGTACTTTTTAATTGGCCTTTCTTTCTTTCTTTAATTCTGATTTTCTTATAAATATTTAAGTAATTACTACCAAACTAGCTCTTTTCCCTTCCTTTAATCCTCTTCACTAGTCAGTATGATGCAGCCCCAGCAAAAATTACTTTTTCTTTAACTTTTTTTACATTTTTAATCTGTTTTTCCAATCATTTTCTTCGTTTTTTTCTTTTCCGGTATCATGTCTTTCTTTTTTTTCTTTCTTTTGTCCCTATTTTACCCATCATGCAGTTGTACATAAATAACTTCTTATGTTTTTGTTCCTGCCATCAGTTTTTCCTTGTTTATTATTGATTTATTCTATAACATGTTTATTACTTATTCTAATTTTCTTTTACGTAGTTTCTTTATTTTTTCCTTTTACATGACTAAATGCCTTCTCTTTTTCTTTTCTTGCTTTTTTAAACTTCTTTATTGTTGTTGTATGCATTTGTACGTATCATGCAGCTCTAGCTAAAATATTTTTTATTATTTTATTTTATTGTTTATATATTTTTTCTTTTTTACAGTGCTTAAATAAAATAAAAAAATAAAAAATTTATTAAATGAAAGTAAATAAGCTTTCGGGTTTTTCCCTTCTTTGTCTTTTTTCTTTTATCTTTTTACTTTTACTTTCTTTTAAATACTTTTTTCCATTATCATATCATTTCCCCTTCATTTTTGCTTTATTTCCTTTTTTTTGTTTTTTTTTCTAATGAATTTTCTCGCTTTTCTTTCTTTGTTTGTACTTCTTTCTCTCTTTTTGTTTTTTTTTAATTAAGAGGTGAAGTCGAGCGCTGACCTGCACCGTTGGTCGTTGGCGTCGCCCTGCAGGGAGCTTGAGGCTCGTGCCAGGCCGAGGCGGGTGAAGGCGTGGTAGTGGGTAAGCAGGGCATCGCTCAGGCTCTGGACACCATCGGCTTCATCGTAAACGTTTTCCCAGTAGGCTCTGAGACCGGGCGTGGCCGGAGGGTACGCCCCAAACAAAAAGGCGTCCAGCTGATTCACAATCTCCTGATTCACGCTCGCTTCGAACTTCCTGGCAAAGAAGGTGGGACGAGCCGTCTGCTACGGGACAAAAAAACAAAACGCTTACAATAAAACAACAACTTTCATCTGATTTTATTCACTTTATTTTTGTTTTTCTTTCTTTGTACTTCCTGTAATATTTTTTCTTTCTAATAAGTATTTTAGCTGGAATCATGTAGAATAACTTTTTCTCTCTTTAGAAAACATCCCCATTCTTTTTAAAGTTCTATATGAACAAAAACGAATAAAAACGTTTTTTCTTGTGCTTCAGTTTTTTTTGCTTTCCTTTTTTCCGACTTTTACTAAATATTTTTTTTTTTTTTCTTTCTTTCAAAACAATCATGGATTAAAGTTCACAAATAAAACTTTCTTCTTTTTTATTTTTCTCATTTTCACTTCCTTTATTTACCTTTTTTATAATTAATTTACCAAGCACTATTTTTTACGTTCTATTAAACGACCTTTTTCTTTTTCTTTACCTTTCCCTTTCTTTATTTCTTATAATATCTTATTTCTTACTTCCATCTTCTTTTTTCACCTTTTCTTTCCATTCTTGTCTTTCTTTTCTTTCTTTATTCTTTAGTTGTTGTTTTTTTTAAGTGTTTGTTTCTTACTTCTATCATTTCGGTGTTTATAAATCCTGATACCCAAAACCTTCTAATAACTGAAACCTTTTTATAATAATTTCTTTTACTTTTGTAACATTTCTTTACTTCTTTTTTTTACCTTTATTTTAAATATTTTAAACATTTTCCAGGATCACGCCTTTTCCCTTCTTTTTTTCCCTTGCTTTCTTTAGCAGTCACTATTATATTTCTTTATTTGTTTATTATTAATTTATTACTTGGTTATTATTTTCCGGATAACCCAGACTTTACAAATGTTTAAATAACTGGGAACTTAAAAAAAAGAATGATTATGATAATATAATATATTTTTAGAGCAGCGCTAATGAATCGAATAGCAGACGATTTAGAGCGTCTCTTTTTAATATTTTAATATTTTATTATTTTTTTAGGGAGATCTTTTAAATAATACCCAGACCCATTTCAGGCTGCTCTGAGTCTCTTTTCTTTTCTTTAGAGACGCCCTATTGTTGGGGGTAATTATTCAATCACTGCCCCTTACACTCCTAATGCCTCTCAAAAGCTCTCGCACCCTTCCCCCCATTCTCCCAGGAACACGCGAGAGGCTTTAACCGCGAGAGAACACACACACACACACACACAAACACACACACACACTAATTACCTAGAGTCTGAAGCCCAAACATCTCAGCATGTCATTTCTCTCTCTGATCATCACACACTCCACGCTTCATTCTAACTCTTAAATTCCATCGCTTCTCAAAAAACGACACAAAAACAGAGACTCTGTAATCAGCATAACGAGCTATTAGGCCACGCCCACTTCTATAATTAAAAAATAAAGCCTTAATGCAACTTTTGTGTGAAACTCTTTTATATATCGGGCGGACGTTAAGCTCAGGGGAAGATTCGGGAACTTTTTAATACATTTTTTTATTTTTTATTATTACATTTATTTAAATTTTTTTTTTTTTGCATTAATTGCTTTCTTTTTTCTTTCATCCTTTCTTTCTTTCTTTCTTAAGTATTTCTTGATTTTTTTCTTTTTCTCTTTCTTTCTTTTTTTCTTTCTTTCTTTAGTATTTCTTGATTTTTTATTTCTTTCTTTAGTTTTTCTTGATTTTTCTTTCTTTCTTAAGTATTTCTTGATTTTTTTTCTTTCTTTCTCTCTTTCTTTCTTTCTTTCTTTAGTTTTTCTTTTTTTTCTTTCTTTCTCTCTTTCTTTCTTTAAAATTTCTTGATTTTTCTTTCTTTCTTTCTTTAGTATTTCTTGATTTTTTTTCTTTCTTTTTTTTAAATTTCTTGATTTTTCTTTCTTTCTTTCTTTAGTATTTCTTGATTTTTTTTTCTTTCTTTCTCTTTCTTTCTTTCTTTAAAATTTCTTGATTTTTTGTCCTTTTTTTCCTTTCTTTCTTTAGTATTTCTTTATTTTTCTTTTTTTCTTTCTCACACACACACACACACACACTCTGATCAGAGCCGTGTCAGACGGTTCCTGACTTGTTTTGGCACCTCCCCAGTCCACTGGAAGACGTCCCACAGCCCTGGACCTTACGACCCCAGTCCATCAGAACGGGCCCTAAGCTTTTCCTGAATGTTGTTTCTGTAAGGCGTGGCCGTCAGCGTTTATTTAACACGAGGCATCGATCCGACGCCGCTTGTGCTTAATTAGGGCTCCCTGGCCGTGTTAACTGGGCCTCTCTTCTCGTTAAGTCTGATTGGATTTCTAATCGGAGCCGAGATCGGCCCGGCTGCAGAGCTCGTCTCACGCAATTAGCCGTTTGTTAAGAGCTAATTAAACGCCGGTGCAGGAGCTCAGACACGGAGCGCTAAAGTATCGCTTGGGGTACAGGGTTAGCGCTGCTGCAGGGTCGGCTGAGAGTCATGCTAATAAATGTTTGTATCGTAACCATTTGCTATTTTATTGCTTGTTGTTTTAGTTTTAGTTTGTGTTTTTGGGTGATCAGACGGGAGTGTGTTCAGTGAAGATCACACGTCTAGCGTTGTTTAGAGAACATCTGTTTAGAAAGCGGATAAATACAGACGCCAACTGACTCCAAAAGTATGTGGACACCTTACAAACAGTGCAGGGCTTTTATAGCGCTCGGGGGCACCTTGTCTTACCTGGAAGCGCGGCAGGTCTGAGGGTTTGAAGTCGTTGGGTGAGCAGCCGCACCAGTCCACAATGTGCTTATACTGGCACTTACATCCCAGTTTACGGTTCCAGTTTGTGATGCGAAGGTTGTTATCAACCATGCTCTCACAGTGAGGACTGTTCTCCAATACGGTGTGGAAAAACGACTGCAGAGAGAGAGAGAGAGAGAGAGAGAGAGAGAGAGAGAGAGAGACAGAGAGAGAGACAGAGAGAGAGAGAGAGACAGAGAGAGAGAGAGAGACTACTTAAATATCCAGGAGTATGTGCGTTCTATGGCATTTGGTTTAACCTTATTTCTTGTTAAGCACGACATCCTCTGTATTGATACCAATATTTGATTTAGCTCTGTGTAATAGAGGTTATTATAAATGAATGTATTGTTATTCTAGACTGCGGCCTCATAAAGCAACAGGCTGCAGAAGTGCGCTTCGAGAGCTGCACGGTGCGGCTCAGCATTCAGCCATGAGCGCTTATACAATCACACAAGCAACAACATGACCGCGCTCCAACACTATCCATCAGAACCAGCCATGTGCGCAAAGCTGCCTGGCTCCAAAAAGACGTTTGGTCTCATTTTATTACGATACCAGCACGATCCTGGTAACCGTGTGTTCCAGGTCATTCTGAATGATCTACGGTCAGGAACGATACGATCCGCGCTTCATTCAACAGAAGCGATATAATCAAACAAATTCCTAAAAGCCTCCAGTGCCGTAATCCCGTTCTGATCATACAGACTGCTCATCAACATTAGGGACTACTTCAACATGAAATATCCGGTAATTAAATATCCCCTCATTTTTGTGAGCGGTGTATTTCTGAAGCACCTCTGACTCAGCAGCGGCTCATAACACACACACACACACACACACACACACACACACACACACACACACACACACTTGGTAGCGCAAAGGAACAACATGCAGATATCGCGTTTACCTACATGATCCGCGCGCAACTTCCACTTCAGCTCGCTCTCATTCATTCTGCTGAATGAACGCTAAAAGTGCGCATGGCAGCGCGCGCAGTCCCGCTCGTTGGATCTTAGAATTGTAAGGATTATAGATGTACCTTCTGGTTCAGCTGCCCGGTTCCGTGACTCAGCTCTGTGGGCTCGTTAGTGGCGCTGGTTAAGCTCCAGCCGTCGCGCTGTCGGACAGTGTGAAAATCTCCCACACACGCATAGCGTCGGATCCGATTTGAAACTAATGGGAGGGGTATAAAGAGAGTGTGTGTGTGTGTGTGTGTGTGTTTGTGAGAGAGCGAGAGAGAGTGTGTGTGAGTGAGAGATTGTGTGAGTGAGAGAGAGAGACAGAGCGAGAGAGAGAGTGTGTGTGTGTTTTTGTGAGAGAGCGAGAGAGTGTGTGTAAGTGAGAGAGTGTGTGAGTGAGAGAGAGAGAGAGAGAGAGAGAGAGTGTTTGTGTGTGAGAGCGAGACAGTGTGTGTGAGAGAGAGTGTGTGAGCGTGGGTGAGTGGGTGAGCGAGTGAGTGAAAGAGTGTGTGAGTGAGAGAGAGTGTGTGAGAGAGAGAGTGTGAGAGGGAGAGAGTGTGAGAGGGAGAAAGAGTGAGTGAGAGAGTGTGAGAGAGAGAATGTGTGAGAGGGAGAGAGTGAGTGAGTGAGAGAAAGAGTTAGTGAGTGAGAGAGTGTAAGAGAGAGAGTGTGTGAGAGGGAGAAAGAGTGAGTGAGAGTGAGTGAGTGAGAGAAAGAGTGAGTGAGTGAGCGAGTGAGTGTGTGAGAGGGAGAGAGTGAGTGAGAGAAAGTGTGAGTGAGAGAAAGAGAGTCAGAGAAAGAGTGAGTGAGAGAAAGAGTGAGTGAGTGAGTGAGAGGGAGAAAGAGAGTGAGTGAGTAAGAGAGAGAGGTTAGTCTACTTTTGCATGGCTTTCTTTTTTTTCTTTTTTTTTTTACCTAGGCTACAGTTACATTTATCAACACACCCTTCCTTCCATTCATTCATTCATTCATGGTCCCCCTTTCATTCCAAATTTATCTTGGGGATCAATAGACCCACCTCACCTGAGTAAAATGTTCCTGTGCCCCACTAAAATCACCACAATTCTTATTTTTTTTATTTGTATAGCGCTTTTTACAATAGACATTGTCACAAGGAAGCTTTACATTGATACATAAACAAGTTTCACAAATTGGATTCTATTGTCCCTAATGAGCAAACCAAATGGCGATAGTGGAAAGGAAAAACTCCCTGAGGCAAAAACAAGGAGTTTTAACCTGGGTTTTTTGAGCAGTACTACAGCACATACAGGTAGCACTACAGGTACTACATTCCCTATTTCTAATAATGGCTCGGCATCTTTTCAAAGGCTTATGGCTAAAGCGAATTTCTTTCGATTTCTCTGCATGGTGTAACAGCCACGCAGCAGGCAAAGCGATGATAGCTCATATTGCTATGTTGTGGCTACTTATAACTATTTAACATACCAAAAAGAGAACATATTAGAGCACTAAAACACAAAGACATCCATTAAACTTGCAAAGGCATCAGTTAAGTTAGCATTAAGAATATTAATGGAATTAATAACAAAACGGCGGCGTAACATCCGCTTGAGTGTTAAATCACTTCATCTATTAGTATCTTCTTTATTATGCACAGTTGCACCCCTGTGGCTGATTGGCAAGTAGATGGGTACAGCTGTTCCCCTCAAAATTCTGTGTTTGCTCCATTACAACAAGTAATCTAGAAATGCCCCATCTGTCAACAACAGATCAGTTTCCATGACAACCTCACATGAAAGGAACCTAAGAACCAAGGGTTACATCTAAACAACTAAATCAATCTCTTACATTGGCTAATCTCAGGGCATACTCACAATATGGCTGGATGACTTGTACCGTGCCAGAGCATGATAGCTCTGCCTCCATACTTCCCTGCTGGCCTGCAGTACGTAGAGCACGTTTCAGCTACAGGGAACAGAACTTTGCTTATTACTGTGTGACAGTAGATGGTCAGAAATACATTAAAACACTGTCACGTAACAAGCAAGATAAAGTTACCGAACAAAATTAATATTTGTGTTAAAAAGTATAGTTCTGGTAATAGTTATGCCTTGTCAGTTCTCCATCAGATAGGCTGCAATGAATAATCATTAATCATTAGGAGCCTGGTACGGGAGACGCGCCGCTCGCAGGAGCCTGGTACGGGAGACGCGTCGCCCGCAGGGGCCTGGTACGGGAGGCGCGCCGCCCAGAGGAGCCTGGTACGGGAGACACGCCGCCCAGAGGAGCCTGGTACGGGAGACACGCCGCCCAGAGGAGCCTGGTACGGGAGACGTCGCTTCATTGCGACATGAAAATTTGAGAAATGTTCTTTCTGAGTGTCGTACTGCTCTGTTTCCTTGTTGCAACTGTCTGATCTGCAGCTTCTGGTTGTGCTTCTGCATTTGAAATAAATGGTGGCCTGTCGTGTCGTTGCTCTCTAATGTTAGCTGAGCTGAGGAGCAGTGACGTACACCAGTGTGGTATAGAAATCCTCTCTCTGTTAAAGCTAGCAGCTTGTAAATCTTCTGCTTCTGTCCTTCAGAGCAAATTATTCGACCATCCAGAAACTCAGAGGAACCCTCATTTCTATGAGTGTCCAACAGAGAAAGAGTTCACGGTGTAAACGTCCATCGCTGACACACATTTCCGATCCCGCTGCACAAAAACAGCAGTACATAACAATACAAGACTATTTTACCACTTTACACAGGGAGCTTTTTGAAAATCAATGGCAAAAATAAAGTAACCACCCAGTGACTATTATGTACTGGCCACAAAAATGAGGGGATATTTCAAAATGAATATGAAGCGATTCAAAAAGAAGCATTTGGATTTATTTTATTATACAAGATCATCAGAAAAACAAATGAAAAGTCAAAGAAAGCTGTTCGATTATGCAAATGAGATTATTCACTCAATTATGGTGATTGTGATATATTCATGAGGTTGAACATCGACTGATCAGTATGGGCATGGACAGGATCAGATTATCCAGCAGTTCTTGTGGGATCCTCTTGATATTCATTATGAAATATCCAATCATTTTTGTGAGTAGTGTAAATCATGGCTATTAGAATTACAGTCGGATCCGGTTAATGGGACCACATCGTGTCTCGATCGTTTTAGTCCTAATAACCGGCTGGTCCGATTAAACAAACATGCCCTATGTTACAACACGGGACGTGCTATGTAACATATTAAATGTTTATTAAACCTTTATTGTGTGATTTACACGTATAGCGAACGTACAAA
>JAUZSU010139778.1:0-15662 GCA_034780255.1 Parotocinclus maculicauda | reverse complement strand
GGCAGAGGTGGGATTTGAACCCTGAACCTTCTGGTCCAGAGTCTAGTACCTTAACCACTAGGCCACCACAGTCCATATAAATAAGGAAGAGTACACTATATTTAAAGTAGTTCTTTAGAAATACTTTCTCTAATTCAATGAGGAAGTAATGAAAGAAAGCACAAGCTTAGCTTATTTTCTATGCTGTTATGTAATGCATCATTAATTATTGGATATGCAGCTTTTCTAATGAAAAAAAGAAATAAAAAAAGAAACAATTAAATGTAGCTAAAACTCTGGCCTTAGTCAATTAAGTCATGTGATTTTCTGTTTTCTTAATTACATTTCAGAAGTGACATATGGGCTAACATGGCAGGGGAGGAGTAGAATATATTAATCAGAGATTTACTGGAATGCCATCCTGTATTAAAATATGTCCCTTGTTGCTAGAACTCAAAATAGATGCTGTAAAAGGTCTCCTTTTCCTAAGCTTTCTGTCTCTATTAGGACGAAGACAGCAGCTGTTTGCTCACATGATGAAACCAGAGATTGTGCCACAATCCCAGTGGAACTGTGCCAATAGATAGATCCAATTAAGTAAAGCAAAAAAGAATCATGACCTAAGTTTTGATAAGTAAGAATTAATTCAACAATATAAAAAACTGAACAATCCATCATTTTAATAATGATGTCATGATACTGTTCACCACAGTGTGTACAGTTACAGTGTTTGGGATGGCAATTAAAACCTACTTGATTAGACACGAAATGTTGCTGTTAAATTGTTTATACAGGGACAGGTCTAGAATAAACAGCTAGGTAAATAATCAGTGGAATTGCCTCTTTACTGCATTCTGCTCATCACAATGTTTACATTCACAACTGTAACACAGATTCTTATTTAAAAATGTGTTCAATAAAAGAGTCCTTTTTTAAAGGTAAACAGTCACTGAAACCATTATCTTATTTTTGACATTTGGGAGGCACAAAGCTTTTGACTTCCTTATGTAGTTGGCTTGGTATGCTACGTGGTTAGTTACTAAATATACTGCTCACAAAAATTAGGGGATACTTCAAAATGAAATAGCCCATAATTAAATATGCCCTCATTCTTGTGAGCAGTGTATAATGCTTTGGCTCTTCCGACATCAGAATTTTAAATAACAATGAAAAAAATGCATTTCAGCTCATTGATCTTATGTGTGGTAATTTTTAAACATTTCTTAAAGATATTGACCTTGACTTATTGAATGTCAGTATCGCATAAAATAATCACGGTTACTACTTTTCCATAATCCTGGTCTTCTCTTTATCTTAAATATAGTGCTAATAGGCAGAACTATTGGTTTGCTTGGAGATGTTTCATAAATCAAGACATTTAGTTGAGCCATACATAATGAAAGGAAGAATTATTCATATTGTATGTTCTGTTCTTTGAGATGTTTTAACAATGCCTTATGCTCCTGTAAGAACAAAATGTATTTGTTTGTGTGCTTGTTAGGTATTATCAAAACTCTTCTTTGATGTTACTGTTGCATCCAAGCCATTGTCAGTTGTTACTTTGGATTTTACTCAAGCATCTAAGTCACAAACAAAACTTATCAACTCATCAAAAACGTGGCAAACATACCACCCACTGTGCAAACAGTGCTTATGCTGGCATACTAGGACAGAAGCAACTAAATAATTGAGGCTATGTATGTTAGGGTTCCTACATTCGCTCGGATCGTTTGGCTGTCCTCGCCGGTCGCCATTACAGAGCCATCGGAGGCCGTTATATCCGCTATCTCATTATGCCCCGATCCCGAACAGCTGAACCATGACCTTTAAAGGCGTGGTGTTAAGCATGGTTTGGGGCCGGGTCATTGTTATTCTATCGGAGTTCGATCTCCATCTGGTGCGCGCGTTTGAGCAATGGCGCTCGTGCGCTTATCCGTGTTCACTAGAGGTAGCTGGTAAGATCCGAGAGCATTCAGAGCTGAAGGATCGGTACAGGCGGGAAACCCCCGGAGGTATTTAGTTATTCTTTTTTGAGGGTTTTCCGGTTCGGTACTCACGCTCCTCACTCGATTCGCGGTCACACGGGTTCGGTCCTCGCAGCCTACTTAGCCTCACTTTAGTCGGGCGTTGGTTCTGAATAGGACACGCCCAATCTGACTTCCTTTGTTTTCGGGTTCGCACTCGCCCCCTGGCGCTTCGGCGCCGCTCGCAATTTATTCGCATTCGTCGCTTCCCGTGTATTTAGTTTATTTATGCGCGTTGGCGTTTTATGCCTATTATGTGTAATGTACACTCGCGCTAAAATGGCGCTTAGGGGCTTGTATGTGCGCCTTTATGCCACTACAGCCTCTTCTGCCTTTTCTCCTTCTCCCTCGCGCTCCATGCGTGTTCGAGCTCACGCTCGCCCTCTGGCGCTTCGGCGTCCCTTTTTCACTCAATACAGCAGCAACTCTTTGGCGTCCTCTCGCGACTAAACTCGCGTGTTGCTCCCAAATTGGGACGCAACTTCGGCGCGCCCTCTATACTTTCGGTTTTGTTTTGTTAGGAGTCTCTAAGCTCCACCCTTATACCCCCTTTTGGTTATTTCTCATTATTTCCCCATTCTTATTATACGTCGTGGGGTATCCCGCATACTGGGTCCTTAATAAAAAAGCACCACCTGCTATCATAACATAAATGACATTTATATAGCATTTTCAAGAACCCACAGATGCTAACAAATGAACATGAAACTTCTAACACCAGACAAACCAAAGAAAGCGACAAAATACATGAATAACAACACACGTCTTACAAGATAATTAGGTTGAAGGGAGGTTTCTATCTGCAGAACTACCACTCACTGGATTATTCTTTTTTATTCTTTTAATGCAACAATCTGAATAAACTGAAGAAACAGTCAATCATTAACATCTATGCAGTTCAGCAGTTATGGAAATACTCAAATGAAGTTGTATGACACCAACCATGGTCAAAGTCACACCATGGTCAAATCACTGGGGACACATTGTACCCCATGCTGATGGTTTTTGTGAACATTATATGAAGTTGCTGATTAGACAATTGCTTTTATGTTTGTGTACAGGTATTCTTAATAAAATGCTCAGTGCATATTGTATATATAAATAAACGTGGGCTTCCCTGTTTTAAAAACCACCAGCTGCCTATACATAGTTATGCACAGTTATACACTATACATGGTTTGTAAAACTAAGTAATTATATCCACTTGTTCAGGTACAGTAAGTATGGTGTAAAGATAAAGCCTATCTACCTAAACAATAACAACCCAATCGTGGTTATGTGGGCCCCCTGGTGGCAGCAGGGACCTAAGCAGGACCTAATGTTGCTTGCTATACATTACAGAGCTGTGTGTCTCTGAATACATCTCAAGAGTATTTTGTCCATCAGTATTCACTGTTCAGTCATGTGTCAACCCACACCCATCTCTCACCCATGCTCATCATGGGAAGTGCATCAGGAAGAGTATAGTATGTTTGGCTCAGGTAACATAGTGGGGGAAGGAGAACGGTCAGAAAGAGTGACCGAAAGAGCAAGAAAGAGAGAGAGTAACAGTAAGAATATGTATCTAGAAGGGAGAATCAAATAGCTCTATATATCTAGATCTACACTCTAAGTTCCACTATCACAGAGCGCACGGTGCATCCTTTATACTTGAACACCTAAGGGTGTCTAGAACATCAGACACTTTGCTATTACACACTACCACAATGTATAGTGTGTTTAGTTTATTATATGTTTATTTTAATTTCTCTTACCATACAAGATTTGGAATGACCAAATTTCATGCCAATTGTTTGTGACTTTGTACTACATCTACTATGTTCATCTTATTTTTGCGAATATGCCTTAAATATACTTAGTATATTATAAAGTTTATTACTTATTTTGATATCTTCCAGTTTTATTCTGTTACTCTTTATTCTTGCTCTTATCACCGTACTAAAGAAGTAGCCTCATCATTATACTGTCCAACCCTGTACTGGTATAAAGGCAAAAAAAGCTGAATCAAAAAGGGCAATCCTTGCTGCCAGAAGAGGCATGAATGTGTGGTCACTGTTTGAGAAGGGAGGTGGAGAGAGAAGCACTTTCTCCTTCACTACAGATAATTCAAACCAACAGATTCACAGATTCAATCACAAATTATGAATTACTTAGAGAATTCGAAAATTATAAATAAGCTCAAAGCCCCCTTTGCTGAACAGTATTTATCAGCGTGTCAATAACTGAGAGAGAGAGTGGTTAGCACCTACCTCACCATACCTCACTGTTCATTCTTTACTCTAATACATACCGTTGTTAATTGTTTTTTTTTTATAATTAAAAAGACATCTTTATTTTAATTATAATCTGATTTCACTGTTGTTCTCACTTATTTTGTAATTATTGTTGCTCTTATTGTAATTGTTCTTGTTGTTATTGTTGTAATGCTTTGACATTATTGTTCTCATTACAATCATGACAATAAAGCTACGTTGAAAGCTTGAAAGAGAAAGACAGAGAGTGAAGGATCCTGGGGTGAGGACGCCCTAGAAAGGTGAGCATTAGCCTTGTTCTCTTTCATGTATGATTGAATATACTGTATGTTCATGTAGATTATTGAGTTCATGTGTGTGTGGTTGTGCATCCAAACATGTTTATGTCGACATGACCACATGTCCCCACAAGGATAGAGAGATCTGGTTTTCTAACTTTGTGGGGATATTTTACTTCTTCCCAATGGGAAATTGCCCGTCCTTTTTTTAAACAAAAAACATTGTACATTTACATGCAACAATTATTTGAAGAGTCAAAAGCTTTCCTTTTGGTGTGTGTGTGTTGTTCCTTTTGGGCGGGGGTGTTGGGTGTGTATCCCTTGGGAAATTAAACTGTGGGAAAATGCACCCTAAACAGGACTGCTGCTCTTTCTGATCTTTCTTTCCGGATGACACCCCAATACCCCCAACCCCCTACCCAACACACACACACACACACACACACACACACACAAACACACGCACACGGGTCCATCCAGAGGTAAAGGTCAAAGGTTTCAACTGAACAATTATCTGCTTACATTACATTGTATTCTCTATGTACACTCCATCTTGCTTACAAACACAAGTAATTTTTTTTAATGTAATTTTTTTTTTTTTTTTTACATGATCACTACACTGGTACAATATTAGCAAAGTAATGACACATAAAAACATTAATAACAGGATCATGTACCTAACAAATATATGTAACAAAACTCTCTTTCTCTCCTTGTGATGAGACATGCTCTAGTGAATGTCAGCACAGGTCCAACAATGGCTCAACAGCCAATGGCCCCTTAACTTCAGGAACATTGCCACTTCTGCCTTTAGAGAGATGAGAGATGGACATGGTGTCACTCAAAGGCTACCACTGTTAGACAACCAGATCACTGAAAGGTCTTTTGTGTTTGTGTGTCCCCATGTGTTTGGATAACTAAGCTCTTATCACTCTCTGTCTTTGCAATAATTAAAAGGCACATTATTTTTTTTTTTTATCTTATGACTTTGAAAAGTCTCAGTCTGTTATAAAAGCACTGTTAACAAATAAATTAATAAATTTGCAATTTACTACTACAAACATTACTATTAAATTGTGTTTAACTGTTTTTGTTTTAAATTGTGTTTGTGTTTAATTGTAAATTTACAGTCAATTGTTTATTAATCTTGAGTAAAATACTTCATTCTTTCAAGATCACTAGTCTGAATTATTTTCCTTATCCCATTTGTATACCATGGGCATTGTACCAGTCCATCACACAGTCTTACTTTGGAGAAATGTATAGCTGCCGAACCAACTTGAACCCAGATGTCTGAAGTATGGTAATTTTTAGTAAATTATAGAACGGCTTCAGCTCTAAGACATTTGTAGATTTTCTAACATGAATTGCTCACCTTCCACAACATTACTAGAAATAAGGTATTTGACTTGGTTATTCCAAAACATTCTTATTTCATATAAACATTTTTTGTAAAGCAATTTGTGTGTTAAGGGTTCTTGTCATACTGTATGACCGCTGTATGTTCTATTGAGATTCAGTTCATGACAGTATGTCTTTAGGATTTGCTTGTATGATTTAGGATTTATTCCATAAATGATGGCCCAGGTGCAGCAAAACAAGCCCAAACAATGATACTACCACCAACATGTTTCACAGATGGGATATGGACATTATGTTGAAATGCAGTTTTTTCTTTTTCCTTTGTTTTTAATAGCTCTTCTACCTCTTTACAATAGCATCTCTTGGTGAGTTATGCAACAACTGCGGGCAAATGTGATGCAGCATTCTGTGTGAAACCTGTGTGCCTCTAATGACCAACTGTGCCCAGTCTTTCTGTTGTATCAAGGCTAGAAGCGGACCAATATTGTACCTCCTTTCAATGGTACATTTTTTCCTAATAAACTGCATAATAAAACAAGAAATAAATCCTTTCACTGTAATATTGTAATTACCTAAATATATCATCATCACAATCATACAGTTTCATCTGATATATATATATATATATATATATATATATATACAAAAATTAGGGGATATTTCATTTTAGTTTATTTAATTTTCAAGCACTCCCTAATATATTTATATATATATATACTTAAGTGGTTCCAGAAGGTTTTAAAGTTGTCCAATTTAATTCAATTCAATTCAAGTGTTGATTAAGATATATATCATAAGTATAAAGTATATTATAGTCGCAAATTACCTGTACCATGTTATTTTATCACTTAACTGAATACAGAGCATGTTTCAGACGTGCAGACTCCTGCATTACACCTGCTGATATGCAGATTAGATTACATCTGATGATGGCCAAGAGGTTTGAGGGGGTGATGGCCTTGCAGAAAAAACATCTTGTCTGTTGGGGCATAAGTTAGAGCCTGAGGGTCATGAGGTCCTGTTTACCTGGGCCAGGTATTTCCTCCATGGACTGATAAGAGCAGGCCAAGGGAAGTGCTCCGTCACAGGTGAGTGGCGAGAGAGCAAGAAAGAGAGAAAGGGGGAGAGAGAAGGAAAGAGAGATTTATATAGAGATGCATTAGGATATTCTACCTACACTTACAAACAAAGAAATAAATTAATATACATTTAAGGGCATGATTCACTCAAATTCTTATTTTGTTATGTCATTGTGATTCTAAAATATATCATCTTACAAATAAATCTCTTGGTGATAGTAAATTCAGGAGTAGAAACAATCTTAATTTCTATCATATTATAGTGCACACATGAAGGTTTGTAACATTACACCACTGATTATTCACCACAAAAATGCAACCAAACAGGACAAATGCTGCAACCAGGGACACCCACATTAGCTGTTATAGAAGTCACGCAATACAACTTGAGCTAAGATATTTGTACCCACAAGGCGCTGACTTAGGGCAGCAAATAGTGCATGTGCTATGAGTAAACATTTTCAAGACAGAGGTGGCCCAGCTGATGGATTGAGCCTGAGTTTGTTTGTTTTCACTCCTGCCTTCCTCTTCCTCCATTACCTGAGCTTGAGATCTTCTCTGGCCCTCAGGTGCTGAGAGGAGCCGGTCATCCTGAACGTGTTAACAAGAGAGGCTCCCCTACGTCCAATAAAAGACATACCTGCTACCAGCACAGAGTGTGGCACTAACATTGATTGTGTTTACATGCACCCTTATAAACTGTTCATGATCAGATTTCATGTCGAATTGTCGAATCTGAAGGTGTTGATTACATTTCTATAACAGGATTGTTCAGATCAAAGTAGTGAGTATGAGATCATTACAGTTGATTAAGCAGTTGAAGCAATTCTACTTTACACTAATAGTTTGCCTAATAGTTTCCGCTTTTGGCCCCAACTGTGATGAATATTTTCTATAGACATTGGGACACTGGAACATTGACTGCACTGTACCACTTCTTCTTATTCTAAGGATCTCATCGACATGCTCCAGGTCTTAAGGCAACACATGTTCCCTGAGCCTGAAGTTACTACCACCTTAAAAAATGTCTGGGTATATTTATAATTATTCAAGTGCTCATACAGTGAAACGTCACAATAAAAATGCACCTTTATTCAGTCAATGTGGGCATGGAAGGTGCAGTTAAAATGTATTTGACCTGAATTGTAACCTGTACAGGGATGATCTAGCATCAGCGTATGTCTACACTGAACTGGACAACTTTCAAACCTTCTGGAACCACTTAAGTTTGAATTCCAAGATCCTACTGTATAAACTTCTACTGTATAAAATCTTATCAGGCGGTTATCAGATCCAATAACATCACCTGATGTTTAGCCTGGTAATCTGGTGTCCAATTTCCTCACACAAAGATGTAGAATGAGGATTAGATTACCAAAAATTGCCTGAGCTAAAATTGCCTGGGCCATATAAAGTTAACCTTACCTCATTGTGCCCAATGTTTTCAGGATTTACATTAACTGGATAAATACCACTAAAGCTAAATAAATTTATGAATGTAGATTATTATGTTTTAAGGTTAACAAATAGTTAACCTAATTTAGCATATTGGATGGGTGTTTAAAAGTCTTGATTTAAAAAGTCAAAAATTATGACAACTTATCAAAACTTAAAGGCCCATATTTAATCAAAGGTGAAACTCATTTATATTCTGTAATTTTGCTTTGAAGTACCAGTTGGATACTTACCCTCTCTGTTATCTAGAATTCTTCTACACCTGCAATTTTCAGCACACTGTGTCATGAAGCAGATGCACATGTGAAGTGTACTCGCATATTCTAGAGTCTAGAAAGGTTATCACACACCAAAACTTTTCTGTATATAGTAGAATATACTGCTTTCTGTATATAGAGTAACTATGATTTTAACTACTTTTCAGGTGATATTTGTAGGTGTCATCTATTACTGTCCTTCAGATTGGCCCATTGGTAGCGCATGGCTGCCATTGTGGTTGAATCTAACCTCAAGTACTTCGCAATAAACAAGCAAAGAGCATCTCAAGCAGCTTAGCCCACTTCAGCTTCTACTCCCGTCCAAAAAAAATCCAATTTTCAGGCCTTGCAGCTGCCCCAGCTCTGCAAGAGCACTTAGCCATGTCATTCTATCCGCCTATCTGGCTAGGGGGGACAGGCATGGTTTTGTGCACCAGTGTCTCTGATATGACTCCAAAAATGGAAATGAGGCCATGGATCTTCATCAGGGAAGGCAGGTGTCCCCAGTCTGGCCCAGGTGAAGATGCAAGGCGGAGTGCAGAGTGCGGAGAATAGGAGCAGGGAGCGCTGGAGGGGCAGCCTCCCACTTCAACTTTTCCCTCCCTATCCCCCCAGCCAGCACTTAATTGCCCATGTAATGAGCTGCCGGTGAATGGGCTTGCTTGTGTGGAGGCACTTGAGGAGCCTGTGCATTAGGGGCACCTCCTGCAGCTCCTAATCTCAGAGCCCATACATCGAGAAAGCGCTATGTATGAGGAACATAGTGAGAGAAGGAGAAAGACACTCACCTCTCCTTAGCATTTTTTCCTGTTTGTGTTTTGCCCCTGTAGTCAGTCCCCTTTAAGCTTTGTATCTTGGTTTGCGGGGTGGAATTGGCATGGCTTTAAAACCTATGGAAGCCAGACGGGCACTGGAGTGTGAGAAGTCTTCATGTGGCAGGACACCTGTTCTGTCTTCACTTTCTCTAGCTTCCTAGCCAAGAACCACCTGTACTGTATCCATCTACTGCTCAATAGGCACAAGTGTTCTATTGGATAAAAAGAAGTAATGTCTATCTAATCTACCATTTTGTCGTGTTAGAATTGAATACAAATATAATATGTAATTTAAATGTTTTTTGACGTTGTATTATCAGCAACATGTTCTAATTCAAAACTGCTAAATATTTCTAAAGTATTTTAAGATATGAAACAAGCAGCCAGTTGCATTTGAGACACCTTCTGAAAAATGTATGCAGTTTGCAAGTAAAGCACTTTGAGTCAGTAGACAGACTGTTGACCGTGCATTATATGTTTATTATCCTGCATTTTCTCCAAGCATGCTCACCAGTGCCAATGCCAACATCCTTCTCACGCTGTTTGCTATAAAATATTAGCTCCCACAATCCCTCTGTGGGAGAGCTGACAAATAAGATGCTGTTGTTTGGCTCTTGCGGAGGGTGCAGGGGTTAATGATTACTGCCTTTGGGGGTTAAAGCCTAGAGATAGGGGTTTTCTCCTGTGCCTCAACAGATGTTGGTGGGCTCTTAATGTAGTTATCAGGACGGAGGGTCTTCTCAGAGCTGCCCAGCCATTGTGTGCTGCTGCATTCCAGGGCTCAGCCATGGCAACCGGGCATCCTGGGAGCATAGCCGGGTGTCCCACTGTGCCACTGTGGGCCAGAGCACTTACTGCTGGGCCAGCTTTCCCCCAACACACACACACACCATATCCTCACACAAACACACACCCCAGTGATCACAAACACCATTCTTTATGTCCCCCTTGCCCTCTCTTGTTCACCCCATCTCCCACTCTGTTCCTCAGCCATGCTGCCCTTTCCCACACCGCTTTAATGGACTAAAGTCTGGTTACAGCTAGTGCTATGGATTCTCACCATCTCTATGGATCTGTATATATCAACCTATATATATATATATATATATCTGTCTTTCTACTCTGAACATATTGGGACAGCATGGAAAATTCAAATTGTGCTTAAAAAAGTTGAGACAGTAAGGCATTTACCATTTTTTAGTGTTGCCATCCATTCTCACAGCATTTAAAATATGTTTTTGGACTGAGGATACCAAGCAATTTAGTATTTTAGGTGTTATTTTGCCCCATTCTTCCTGCAAACATGTCTTAAGGTGTACAACAGTACAGAGTTGTCAAATGTCAAATGTTCATTTTAAAAATGTCTCCACACATTCTCTGCTGGGGACAGCTCAGGACTTCAGGTCAGTTTAGTACCCATACCCCTAAATGATGATTACAATTGTCAGCTGACATCACCTCTTTGAAATCACAATATACAGTACTAGTTACAAACTATCAATATCAGGCATTGTTTAGTTTCAGCCTGTTACCACTTGAAAGAAATGTATTAAAATAAATAATTAATTGACCAAATAAACCTATATATTGAAAATCCAAATGTTTCAGCTACTTTATTTTTTTACTTGGTTTGTGATGTATTGTCTGAGCATAGCAACCAGGGGATTCCTCTATACTTTTCCCCTGGGACATGAAAGGACCACCTACATAAATGACTACCCATGACATGCTTTATGGTTCCAAACTGACCAATGTTCATTCACTTAAACTCACCAGTGTTGTAAAACCTGTAGCAAATATTTAGTTTTGCCAAAGTTTAATGACACTTTAATGTATATAATTTAGTTGCTGCATTTCCCAGTTCTTCTTGTGCAGGTGTACACACTCCTCTCCTGTTTGCAGCACACATTCTGAATTCCATCATCCATTTCTATGGCATGTTTGTATACAGATGCAGCAAGCAGGCACTGTTAATTACCCTGCAGGTACACTCTAGGCTGTGAGCTGCAGTTTCTCACCACACCGACTTTGTGTCTTGGCATAGAGTGAGGAATGTGGGAACGTGAAGTAATTAAGGTCTTCTATAACCCAATTAAGTCCACTGCCCTGTAGTAGCAACAGCAAATAACTATGCGATCCTTCTCCCCACTCTAAGCCATAGCTCTTCATCAAGATCTGCAGGCTTTAAAGACTGCTTAAAAATAGTATTTAATAGGTAGTGAGTTTTTGTAAAGAGCACATTTGACAGTAAATCTACTTGGTCTCTGACTGGGAATAGTTATACATGTAAATGAATAAACTGTCTGTGGCCTATTCATAAGCACTCTGAAATCCTGGGAAGATGGATGTGTGACAATTACATCAGTCACAGCTGCCCATCAAACTGTCACTTCAAAGAAATCCCAAAATAATGTTTGACTTAAAATGTCAAGTTGCCATGGAATTAAATTAAATTTAAATTTAAAAATCTAAATTCAAACACATGAACGATTTACTAATTATTCATAGTTGCTTTATAGAGACCAAAATAAACATAACTCTTAAAAACAGGAGAGTGAAGAAATTGTGCGATCCAAGACTCACCCTTTCGGAGCTACATCAAAAATGGAGATTAAACCTTAGTTCATTTATTTGTAAAGTTCATCTATTAGTTCGCTTATTACTTTATTTATTAAGTGTAACATTGGTTTAGACATTTCAGTCCAAGACAGATCTCCAGTATTCTAGAAGTACAGTACAATGCAAGTGACACGAGCCATTTTACAGTTATAGACAGTGATAATAAAAAAGTGTAAAGGTTAGGATAAGGATTCCCATGCACCCTAGGCATCTTACATAAGGTTTTTCTTCAGTGTTTGTTTACAATATTAGTGTCAGTAAATAAAGAACACACTTTTGATTCCAAAAAGTTACATGTTACACGTTTAAATGAAAACTGAGATAATGAGATAATTTGATTTTCAAAAAATGTGCAGTAGTGTGCATAAGTCTTACAAAACAGTCATCATTAGTGTTTTGTTTTAATTTCACCATAAATTAAGTTTACAATATTAGATTAAA
The DNA here is from genome assembly GCA_034780255.1 of Parotocinclus maculicauda. Taxonomy (NCBI): domain Eukaryota; kingdom Metazoa; phylum Chordata; class Actinopteri; order Siluriformes; family Loricariidae; genus Parotocinclus; species Parotocinclus maculicauda. The sequence goes on along the minus strand of JAUZSU010139778.1, from coordinate 3,101 downwards.
TACAATTTTGAAAATTACATGCACAAAAAAGGTTCAAGAAAACTGGTGGCATTCATTTTTACATAGACGTAACTGATCATTTTTTTTATCATATGTTTTTGTTTTAATTTTGTTATTCAACTGTTTAAAATACACTTTAAAGCACATTTCTAATATTTAGAAGCATTCTTTATTTTTTTTTTAAATGTCTCCACTTTGCACAGCATTGCACAGATATTGCTAAATCTTACTTCATTTATTTGAGCCTTCACTCGTTAATGGAGCTAAATAGCAGTGCAAACAACATATTTAGCCCATTTCGTCTAGCTTTCTAGCCAGTTGCTGGGCAGTGCAGTTGAAAAGCCTGAACAATGACAATCCACAATGAAGGTGCTTAATTAACTGTATAAACCTGTCACCAATTAGGGCACCAATTCTAAAATTGATTAATGACGCTAAATGATGCATATCATTTTCTTCATTCACCGGAAACACATTGGAATCAGCAGTATGTGAAATTTAGTTGATGAATATATATATATATATATATATATATATATATATAAAATCTGAAGAATTAGACGATAAAATAGTTAATTAGTTATTTAATTGTATAAATCTATCTTCAACTGAAACTCATAACAATGTTATTTTTTTAATTTAAAAAAATATTAGTAGTATAGAAAACAAAAAGGACCTGTTTTTGTCTCTTTCTAGCTAGAAACACCAATATTAATTTCTAATTATATTTTCTATATTATATTTTTGTGGAATATAAAAATGTATGGTATTTTGTTCCTTGTATAAATTGCCTACAATAATTTATTATCATATACTTTTAATTAAGATTGATATCTTAAGATAAATATTAAGATAATAAATTGGAAATAAAGCTCAAATGAGATGTTCACCATTTGATTCACATTCTTACTGCATCATTTAATTCCAATCCTCCCATTATTATGCTACATTTCTTATGTTACACCCCTTACCTTATTAGGTTTCTGAGTCAGTGAGCACCTCTTATATTTTTTAGAAGCAACAAGGAACAAAGGGTTCATGTATATGCCATACGACTTTCAATTCAGTGAAAGACCTTTGCTTCTCCGCAGTAAATCCAACTTGTGAATTAAGTTTGAGTGAATATTGATACATATTTGATATTTTAAAAAATCATGTGAACCAAGATACTAATATGTGATGTTATTATTTATGAAATATATTAGTGATGGAATATTTTGTATGGATTGTCTACATTAATTTTGCTTTAATAATAAAATAAAGGTGTAGTACATTTTAACCTTATTAACCTTGTGTTCAATGTATTAACTGACATCACTTATCAGAAGTATAACTGTCAAATGCTACTTTTACGTATTGTGTCCTGGGTTCAATGGTTTATTTCTAATCTCTGGTTATTTTAGTCATCAGATTTGAACCAATATTATGCCAGTTATTAGCTTTTTTTTTACTCCATTAGAAATTTGACAAATGCCCCTTTCTAAAGCTTTCATATCATTCTGCTTGACTTTCTCTTGGGTGTGAATTCAGTTATTGATTGCCTGTTCTGTTTCACTTGGAAAAGGTTGATAAAAGGAGGTTTTCACTTTCTCTATTCGATGTGACAGCTTCCTAACAAGAATAATGGAAAAGCCCTATTCACAGGCAAATCAACCTAATTCAGCGTGCCCCTCCAGTTTCAATAGAGGAGTCACAGTCCTTCACTGCCCATTCCATCACAATCCTTTCCCTTCAGAAGCTTTCAATACTAGCAAACTCCTCCAGCTTCTCTCCCTGGCCATCAACCAGATAAATAGGTCTATAAATGCATGCTTGATTAAAAAGGCGACAAACAATCATCTGATTTCATGAGTGATCATTGCTTGTTTTGGGATTTGACCTCCTCTGTGCAGTTGTGTGCAACAGCTGAAAATCATAATAAAATCCTCCCAGGAAATTTTCTCTTATGAGAAGCATTAGGTTTACAAATTTCTTCAGCCATAATGTTCTGGCATAATCCTCTTGTACCTGTCTGGCATTCCTTAAGCACAGGAAATGTACTCAAAGAAATCTGATATTGCTTTGACAAGCTTATACCAAGGCATTATTCAGGGAAACCCTAACCCTCAATCTAACATCTTTGCACAACAGGAACCTTAAAGTGCTTGTAATAACAAGGAGCCTTGCCTGCGTAATACTGGATTGTGGCCAGATGAGAAGAGTGCAGGTGTGAGAGTTAACCAGACGTGGGCAGGCAGTACAGGGCCCGTTCACAAGGGATTAAGGTATCAGCATTGCCCTGGCTGCACACAGGTCATGTCTATCACACCCGGGGTGTTTGCAGCACACTGGCATTATTATGGGAATTATGAGCAGGGAGTGAGACTAATCTTCCTACATCCATGAACCATGAAATACTGCATACAACACACAATGTAAATCTGTATTTAATGGTTGATATAGAGTTTTTCCACAAATTTATTTTATAGAAAGTGAAAATCATTTATTCTGCATTTGAGCCAGTACTGCATGGACCAGATTTGGTAGGTATGGCATCAATGGGAAATTGAAATTGAGAACTCAGGAGCATATATTTTACCTAATACCACACACCTTTAATACAGTCCTTGAGCATCCATAGTCAGATTAAATGTTTGGTGCATTTAGTATCAAATACATTCACACAGCTTATCTAATATCTCTATTGTACTAGTATTTCTAAACACATAAGAAAAAGAGCACGTTTGTTAAGAACGTTTAGATTTTCTTTTTAAGGATATTCCAGATTTGTCATGCCTTACACAGCATTAAACTTAACATAGGCCTAACTTTTAAAAAATGGAAAAGTGACAGTATATTTTATTAGCTAGTATATTTTCAGGTAAAGAGTGCTGGGTCACTGATTTCGGGGTTGGCCATTTAAGCTTTGGACTTTCTGTTCAGAGTAATGCACTGGCTCCCTTCTATCAGGACGTTTTAATTCAATTCAATTCAATTCAATGTTATTTATATAGTGTTTTTTACAATGGTGCATTGTCTCAAAGTAGCTTTACAATATTACATTATCTTAAAAGGCCAATCCCAAGTTGAGCAAGCCTAGGGCGACAGTGGAAAGGAAAAAC
>JAUZSU010139768.1:0-15664 GCA_034780255.1 Parotocinclus maculicauda | reverse complement strand
AAAAAAAACCCGGGACGCCAGGACAGGACGTGAAATACGGACATGTCCCGGGAAATACGGACGTTTGGTCACCCTACATTTACCAAGGTAATACATTCACCTCCCGGGTGTGGCATATAAAGATGCTGATTAGACAGCATGAATATTGCACAGGTGTACCTTAGACTGGCCACAATAAAAGACCGCTTACAATTTGCAGTTTACTTTTACTGCATTACTGTACTTACTGTATTTGTGGTCAGCCAACCAGTCAGTATCTGTTGTATCCACCATTTGCTTCATGCAGTGCAGCACATATCCTTTAAATAGAGTTGATAAGTTTGTTGATTGTGGCTTGTGGAATGTTGTTCCACTCCCCTTCAAATTTTGTGTGAAGTTTCTGAATATTGTCAGGAACTGGAACAGGTTGTCGAATACGCCAACCCAGAAAACCCCAACATGCTTAATGGGTGACATGTTTGTTAAGTATGCTGGCAATGCAAGAACTGAAATGATTCCAGGAATTGTGTACAGATTCTTGCAACATGGAGCCATGCATTGTGAAGCTGTAAATTGATGTGATGATTGTAGATGAATGACACAAATAATTTTTGTGCACTCAAAATAAAATCAATAAAATGCACCTGTGTTTGTTGTTCATAACATATGCCTGCCCATAACCCCACCAGCACTATGAGCCACTCGATTCACAACGCTGATACCAGAAAACCACTCACCCACACAACGCCATACACACAGTCTGCCATCTGTCCTGTACAGTAAAACCCAAGAATCATCTATGAAGAGAACACCTGTCTAACGTGCCAAACACCACCTGGATGTAGAGGTCCTGGGCTGGTGTGGTTACACATGGCCTGCGGTTGTGAGGCTGTGTGGATGTACTGCCAAATTCTCTAAAAGGCCTTATGGTAGAGAAATGAACAATGCCATCTGCACGCTCCCTCAAAACGTGCGACATCTGTGGTATTGTGCTATCTGATATATTTTATTAATATTGAACATTTTAGAGTGGCCTTTTATTGTGTCCAGCCTAAGGTACGCCTGTGCAATAACCATGTTCTCTAATAAGCATCTTAATATGCCACACCTATGGACGGATTATCTCAGCAAGAAGTGCTTTAACACAGATTTAGAAAAAAATGTGAACAATATGAAAACGTCTCAGATCTTTGAACTCAGCTCATGAAAAATGGGAGCGAAAACAAAACTGTTGCATTCCCATTTTTGTTTGGTACAGATCTACACATAACGTTTAGACGTGTATGCTTAATTCACCCAATTTAAAGATAGATAGATAGATACTTTATTGATCCCCGAGGGGAAATTCAAGAAAAAAGTGCTTCATACAGCATTTAAACATATTCAACAAGAATATGTATGATTTCTTCTATCACATAACATAATTTGCTTATACTGGGACTTTGTTTAGTGCTTTATTGTAGCTTAAAACATTGTATCCAACTTTCACATCAAATGGAAATTACATAGCGTATTGCATTTCAGTGTGTGATGTAATATAATAAATAACACAATGCTGTAAAAAGATGACTTTAGATATTTTCCCTATGACATTTTTGTCCCTATGACATTCTGGATATCTTATGTGTTACAGCACTATTTTGCTTTTTGTCAGCAGAAGTCATGGTTGGCTGGGGAAGGAGGCCCATGAAGGACAAGCAGCTAATGCTCACAGAAAGGCCAGCACTGTCAGTCATAATTGTCATTCTCAAAATGCACTGTAAACAACAAAATAATTTTAAAAAGCAATTTAAAACTGCTGACAGATCATAATAACTACAAATTTAGCAAAACTAAGTATTCAGCTGATATATTGTTGGTCTATCAGCTTGTATTTTAAGATAACCCCATGTGAATTCATATCTAAATCGCTTAGTGGATAATTTGGTTTAAGCCAATTTCTCAAAATAAATCAAATTAGCTCATATAAAAAGGTTTATTATGCTATATCACTGTAATAACAATTCCCTTCACCTAACATACAAATGCAAAGATTACTCGAGAAAACTTACAAAATAATGATCATCATTTGCCACACTTAAGCAATTGCATAGAATAAAATACTATGCTTGTCTATACAATAATAATACTGAAAAAGTAGCATATTCTGTATCACCTCTTCTGTCCACTGACTTTATATTGCTGAATTATTCATAATTCTTATATCTTTTGGACCCTTTGACTGAAATGCCCATGGGCATCAGTGTAATTAGTCAAGTATAAAATCTGCCGTTTTCCGGTCACATGGGTCAACAGTGCTCTACTCAGCCAGAAGTTCTCTACTCTTGTTAAAAAAATGGGGTATAAGCTGTGCACTCAAATACAGGAGGCCAAAAATTAAAAGGAGAAATTACATGCCAAAATATGAAGTGCATATGGTAACGGATGTTGGCAACAGAAGATATGGATGAAATGGTATAAAAATAGAATGTGTTGGAAATTTTGTGTGGACATAGAAGCTTAATTCACTTCACTCTCCTTGTGCTTTTTCTGATTAGGGTCATATAACCGTATAGTAGTTATAACACTTATTTTCTCAATGTAAGAGACAAACATGAAGAGCTGATTTCAAAAGCCTTAAAATAATACAAAGGCGCATAATTACAGAGCGAAAGCTAAATTTAAAAGCAGTCCAAATGAAAAAAACAACAAACCCCAAAAATAACAGTCCTACCAGCAATAAAAAATGCTAGGCTAAACACACGATCCAGAACTGACCTGTGGTAATGCACAGGAGTAGTAATGGATTTAGTGATAATGTATTCCAAGAATGGGATGGTCTAGTAAGGAATATTCATATTTTTTTCTGCTTTCTGCTGGAGGAGTCACTATTGCACCTTTCAAATGTGGGAGATGGTGAGTACATCAAGATGTGGTCAATACATGCTATGATGTGACATACTGGGCTGTTACATTTTAGCATGCATTAACAACATATTGATGAACATCATTAACAAGGCATTGGTTTGACCAAAAGACCAAGTACTTATATTGTTCAGTCAAGAAAGTAGTCCTCTGTATGTGGGTCTTTGGGGATTCTTTGATTCAGTACAAGTCATACAACTTCTGTCCCTCTATTTTGTACAAATGAGTACCCTTGCTACAGCTGCTAAGGAGGTAGCAGGACAAATAAACTAATTTGTTAGGGGTTCAGAGACCTAGTCATGGCCTATGTCTATGTTGGGGAGATCAACATGAAAGGCATAAATACTTGAAAGAGCTGTATAGCACAGTCACAGGACTGATGTAGAGGCAATTCAGTGGCTTTTTATTAAACACCTTTGTGAGTTTGGTGACCAGTTCATTGCTGGGTAGTGGAAATAATGTGCTTGGGGATGAGAAAAGAATAGACCAAGCAGTTCCTTAATGGTTGGTCCAAGAGGTGACAGATTTGTTAATGAAGCCAAGGTCCAGAATGAGAGGTGCTTCAAGGCTATTAATAAGGTATACATAGAAACTCTATGTATGTATGTCACTGACCTCAGTACTCGTTAGTAGTTTTTGGTGGATGATGATACCTGAGTACTTGGTTGTCCATCCATTACAATAATGTGAATGGGTGATGATAGTTGTTTAACTGGGAAGTGTCACTTCTTAGCCGTGCACACATCCAGACAGTTCTGGGAGGGTCTGGTCAGTTGATGAGGTAGGTACATGAACTGAAGCTAGGATATAGCTTCAACATGGTGGCTTTACAGAGGTGGTTAACAATAGGTGACAGATGTAACAGATATGAGCCTAGAGTATTCTCTGACCGCCATCTTAGTTGCTGCTATTTTTTTCCCCAGAAGTAACTATCTTGAAATAAGTTTGGAGTTAGGCTGAGTGCTAGGAGTAGGGCTTGAGCCACATTAAGCTTCCTCAGTGGATTTTGCCTGCTGCAATTTCAGAAGCTGACCATGTGCTGAAATTAAACCCAGAGCAGAATTATCTTCTTTCATCTCCCTGGTGGTGAAATTTTCTGTCGTGGTTGGCAGAAATGGTAGTTAAAGACAGAGAGCTCATTATAAAGGCTTGTAAAACGAGCAAAGGCACAAAAAACAGAGCGAGGAGTGGAATCGCAAACACACTACAAAGTCAAAAACCAGATATGACTACCAGAATGGCCATGCTAAACCATTATTGTATAATGTTGCACTTTACAACGTCATCCCCTAAAACATTCTCTCAGGACACACCAGTCTGCTAGCGCATCACCACAGGAACCTGGGTAAGAATCCCAGCAGTGCCTTCCAGCTGAATCAGTTCTCACAAGCAGACCCTGTACCTGAAGGAGCTGAAGCCGATCAGAGGATTTCCAGAACTGCAATGGGTTGACAACCCGACTAGGGCATTCTGCGCTGTAATCTCAAGGGACAGGTGGCACACCCCCACAACATTGACAAAAAATACTATGGGAAAGCAGACATCTCATTATTACATAAGCATTCGTCCCCATGCACACAAAATACTCACACCAGCTTTTACAGTATGCTTAGCATCATTGCCTTGGAAGACTGGAAGGTAAACCCCAGTCTTTGAGGAATGTCCTGTATTTGGCTCCATTTATCTTGCCTTCAGTATAAACAGGTTTTCCGTATAATGGATTGGGTTCTCAGGATGAGAAGTGTTTGCTTTGTGCCATACAGTATACAGCACTTTGCTACAAGGTCAAAAGGTTAAATGTTGGTCTCATTAGAGCAGAATACCTTTTTCCAGAGGTGTGAGTAAACAGTGTACATACTAAAAGTACATGATGTTTTAACTGCATACAGGTAAAATTTCAATAGAACTACTACTAAAGCACAGTGCATCCTGGTACCTCCACTTTCATGCTTGGCATACTAAGAAAACAGGACTTATCAATAGAGGCAACGCTGTTATTTTGCTCCAGGCTCCAGTTCCAATTCTTGCATGCTGCTTGATCCTGGGAGAGCTGTTGCCTAGCCAATGGCATAGTGCACAAATAGGAACAAACCTAGACAGGGTGCTAATCCATCATAGGGTGCATACACTCACACACACACACACACACGTTTACACACTAGAGACACCTATAGACACCAATTAACCTAATGTGCATTTCTTTGGACTATGGAAAGAAACTGGAGTATCTGGAGTAAACCCATGTGGACACAACGATAACATGCAGAGTCCACACAAAAAGACCCCGACCCCTCCACCTGGGATCAAAACCAGAACCTTCTTGCTATGTTGCGACAACAAACAAATAATAAAAAAATAAAATAATTTATAATAATAAAAATAATATATAATATAATATATAATATAATATAATATAATAAAAAGTTTCCTTCATGATGAATACAGTTTCTCTTCAATTAATTGAGCCTTTCTGTAGTTTTTTATTCAACTGTCCATAAAACGTTTATAAATCCCTTTCGAGACCTAAATCAGCTGTGCTTCGAATTTGTAAAACCAACCATTTGAACTGTTGCTGCTGGATTTTATTGTGTATATAGAGATGCTATAATGCTTTTTGTTTACTGTAGCCAGGCTATCCCCAATAAAACAGATCTATGAAGCCTCATGTATACACTTCTTGTATACTCCTTCATATAAACATTTTGTGTTGACACTGGCTGATGAGCACATACCTACTAACAAATTTTGTTTGTCTATACTGCTCACAAAAATAGGGCATATCAAATTGAAATATCCCCTAATGAAATATCCCCTCATATTTGTGAACAGTATAGTTACAACTGTATATGTTAAGGCCTGACATATATTAGTCGGTGAGAAAACAGGTGCGAAGAAAACAAGCCATTGGTGATTAGATGCACTGGTTCTGCTGAGCAACCAAGGGTTCAAGCATTTTTTCATTGTGGTCTATATTTATTATCAATATTATGAACTCTTTGTTTGAGTTGGTGTGGTTATTTTAAAACAATGATGCTATATATGTACTGTCACCTCTGCTTTAAGAGAAAGCATTTGGCATGTTTTAGGCAAACTGCATCTTTCCCCGGACCTTTATCAATGTTAACACTTGCCTTGAGCATTGATGGAAAGTGGGTGCAGCTATAAACAAAAACAATAAATGAATACATAAAGGACATAAGAGAACTGCATTAATTTATGGAAACTTTGACACCCTTGAAAAGCTAATCAGAATTCATGTAGCGTTTTTCCACACATGCTTGCCCACAGACATGCCCTGACTAAATGTACTGAATAAAACATAACCATAACTCCCAATGTGTGTCAGTTAAGGTTCAAGATAAAAACATTGACTGAGTACCACTGTTGTTTATATATTAAATACCACATCTTTTGTATTTGAACAACTTGCCTTATATACACTGCTAACACAAATTAGGGGATATTTGTTATCCCCTACTTTTTATGAGCAGTACATTACTCTGGCTTAAACAATAGCATGCTTTCCATCTCCTACATTTTCAACAGAGCACAATAAGCTGGCTAACAGTGGCTGGCTATTAAGACCTTTCCATCATTGCAAATGCCCTTGCCTCCCTCTGATGGAAAGCAGATGCACTACAAATGGCACATGAGAGCCTTTAATGGAGCTGGCATATGTCTGGCTTCCAGTAATTACCCTAATCAAGCCCAACAATTCTGCTGTATAAATGATACCTCTTCATTTCATTAGCAATTGGTACTCCATTCTTGGCCGGAGGACAAAGCACATGGCACATGGGTGATACAGGGGGCATTAACAATGAGACAAAATGAACCCCAAGCGTTCATGGTGTGACTTATGTTGTGTTATAATAATGAGGACATTATTTTATTTATGGTGTAGTTGATAAAGCCGATGAGTCTCTTGTGGACAAGGCTTTTCGTTTATGCTCACAGGACACTGAGGAATGGCTGTCGAAGTATAATTACCCGTACATGTTTTATATATGTATTTGAAAATCCTTTTAACCCATATTTATTTGAATACACTATATATCAACAACACGCAGAATCGCCACCAGCTTTTCTGGGCCCAAGCTTATATGAGATGTACTGAAACAAAGTCTTCTGTGGTCTGACAAGTCCACATTTCAAATTGTTTTTGGAAATCATGGACGTCGTGTCCTCCAGGCCACAGAGGGAAAGGACTGTCCAGATTTTTATCAGCGCAAAGTTCAAAAGCCAGCATCTCTGATGGTGTGGGGGTGTGTTAGTGCACATAGCATCTGTATCATTTGTGCTAAAAGGTACATATAGGTTTTGGAGCAACATATGCTGCTATCCAAGCAACATATTTTTTAGGGACGTGCCTGTTCATCTCAGCAGGTCAATGCCAAGCCACATTCCGCAACATAACGGTTTCAACATTATGTTACAACATAATGGTTTCATAGTAAAAGAGTGTGAGTTCTAGACTGTCCTGCCTGCAGTTCAGACCTGTCTCCCATTGAAAATGTGTGGCACATTATAAAGTGCAAAATACAACAATGGAGACCCTGAACTGTTGAGCAACTGAATTTGCACATCAAGCAAGAATGGGAAAGAATTCCACCTACAAAGCTTTAATAATTAATGTCCTCAGTTCTCAAGTGTTATTAAAAGGAAAGGAGATGTAATATAGTGGTAAACATGCCCATGTTCCAACTTTTTTGGAATGTGTTGTAGGCTTTAAATAAGTGAATATTTGCAAAAAAATATTAAATCTATGAGTTTGAACATTACATATCTTTCATGTCTTTGTAGTGTATTCAGTTGAATATAGGTTGAAAATGATTTGCAAATATAATATTCTGTTTTTATTTATTTATTACACAACTTTCCAACTTTATTGGAATTGGGGTTATAAACTGCATTAATAAAAATTTAATTGCTGTGTCAGTTTATTTGATAGCAAGTTCCAGGAATAGTATGTTCTTGAGAGTTTGCACATACTGCAGCGGGATTTTTGGCCTACTCCTCCATACAGATGAGAGTAGTAGTACAGATACACTTCTCCAGATATTTATGAGGCTGTCACTTGGCGAACATTGAGTTTCAGCTTAGTTTCAGTTTCAGTTTGTATTGGGCTCATTTTGGGAGACTGGCTAGGCCACTCCAGTACCTTAAAATGTAATTTTCATGCTGACAGACCCAGCCACAACCCATCTTCAATGCTCTTACTGAGGGAAGGAGATTGTTGGCCAAAATCACATGATACATGACCCCATCTGTCATCCCTTCAATCTGGTACAGTTGTCCTGTCCCTTTTGCAAAAAACTACCCCAAAAGTACGTTACTAACGGTCATCTTTGGGACTGTTTTCCCAGCTCTCTTCAGGTCATTAACCAGGTCCCCCCATTCTGGGATGATTTATGACCTTTCTCAGAATCATCCTTACCCTCACCACCAGGTGAGTTCTTGCATGGTGCCCCAGATCGAGGAAGATCAGAACAATAGATTTGTGTTTCTTAATTTCTAATAAGTTCCCCAACAGTGTTTGCCTTCTTACCAAGCTGTTGGCTATTGTCCTGTAGCCCATCCCAGCCTTGTGTAGGTCTACTATTTTGTCCCTGGTGTCCTTTGACAGCTCTTTGGTGGCTTGAACATGGTGGAGAGGTTGGAGTGTAATTGATTAAGTATGTGGACAGGTGTCTATTGTACAGGTAACAGGTTTAAACAGGTGCAATTAATACTGGTAAAGTGCTGAATAGGTGGGCTTCTTAAAAAAAAAACCTAGATCTGTGAGTGCCGGAATTCTTGCTGGTTGGATAATTATTTAAAAACCATGCTGTTACGAGATGTGGTGGTTTTTTATTAGGACCCAGGTATGCGGGATAAGCATATCCCATGACGTATAATAATAATGGGGAAATAATATAGAACAACCGAAAAGGGATGAAGAGCGAAGCGTTAGGCTCTTAACACAAAAAAACTAAAGGATAAAGGGGTGCGCCGAGGATGCTTCCTGTCACTAACGGTGATGAAGTTTTAACGGTGATGAAGGTTTATTGTAACAAAGTAATCTGAACGTAAAACAGAACTCAAACATAACGAACAACAGGTGAGAAGGATTGGATGACTGAAAAGAACAATGGAAGATCCTTCCTCACCTGTGTTGAAAATAAAACAAAGTACAAATCATAAAGTGTGACAGAGAAAATCTTCGCACCACATGAATGCAAGCGAAGCTTATAAACAGTCCTCGCTGACCCGGGACAGGTGCGCACAATCAAGGCGCGCCTGCGCAGTCAGGTGTGACAATAATAATAATTAGTAGAAGAAGAATAATACAAAACAATAATATTAATACTAATTGTACTAATACTAATAATTATAATGATGGTAATAAAATAGTTATAATTATAACAATAGTTATAACAATAATAAGAAATTATTATTTAATATTATTTATTAAATACTAAGAATTTTTAAGCAAATGATAACAATGGTAATAATAATAAGCAAAAGTAATAAATGTATTTCAAATGAACAATAATTGTTTCAAAAATAACAGGATAAACAGATTGTAGTCCATTTCAAACACGTATACAAATTTTGTTTTCTTGTATAGTGACAAAAACCAGCAGAATTCCAAGCATTTGGCACCAAGATTATGCCTCCTCTAAAAGAAGATAACCACTCCCAGTGGATCAATTACTCGTTGAGGCAGAGCGTTTGTTTATTAGTGTGTGGACTGGGACCTCTTAATTTGCCCCACCAGTGAGGAAGAATAGAATATTTACTGCATGAAGGGAAACCCTTTTGCTCAAACCTACAAATCAGTGATAAAATGCTATGATCTGAGATTTTGTTCAAGATTGAGTCGGCGTTTTCATGCAATACAATTTTTGGAAATTGTCAGAGGTAAAATGTAATATTATATAAAGTTACTTTATTCCCAGAATTCTGATAAAAGTCATCTGAATTACTCAGGTTACTCTGTGCAGTAGGGCTTTAATTGGTCTCTTTTATGATCCTGCAACTGTATACAGCAAAGAAATCTTCAACTAAATCTCAAATTACAAACAGTACTAAGGAGTGCTGTGAATTAAGTCAGTAGTAATGTTACTATGTTGCCTCGGTATGTGAGTTGAAATCAAAACAGATAGAGCTGGTGTGTGCATAGTGAGTGCATTTTAATTATTAATTAAAAAGCCTCACTAGCTAATCTTGGTTGTGTGTGAGCTGATGTGTAAGGGGGGAGTTATGAACCCCCTCAGAGCCGGACGATCTGACCAAAGATTCACGGCTCATTTACATATATATTTAGTCATTAAGCACCCTTATCCAGAGTGACTAATAACTGACAATATTACAGTCCAAGAAATTTTGGTTAAAGACCATGGTCAAGAACCCAACAGTGACAGAACCCTGGGCCGGTCCAGTATATTAACCATATTAACCTGCGCAGTTGATAATCTGCTTTATGTGGCACCATGTGAAGAAGCCGGTTCTAATCCCATCCAGTTGGGCATTACACAGACACATAATATACCATATCTGAGGGAAGGGAGAAAGGTCAGAGGAGCATTCCAAGTAGCAGTGCAGCAATGTGTAATGGACAGGCACCCTATCTGGGATACAAGTGCACCTTGTGTATGCTGGACAGAGGTGGCATACGTACACAAATTATTTACTTAATTTTTTAATTAAGTAAAAGTATGAATAATCTTATTTAAAAAATACTAAAATAAAACCTGAAATATGGCTTACATATTGTACTCCAGTAGAATTACAAAAGTACACAGTACTAAATGGACGTAAAGTGAAAAAGGAGGTATTTCTTTAGAAAGCCTTTAGAAATGGTATGTCTTTTATTGGAGGCAAAAGGTTCACATCCATGACGCTGTGGTACACACTGGTTTGAAATACGTCATGTGCAAAACTCATATGGACTGTGGTAGCCTAGCAGTTAAGATACTGGACTCTGGAGCAAAAGGTCCAGGGTTCAAATCCCGCCTCTGCCAGGCTGCCACAGTTGGGTCCTTGAGCAAGACTCTTAACCCACAATAGCTTGGATTGTAACACTGTATCAGTTGTTAGTCGCTCTGGATAAGGGTGTCTGTTAAATGCTGTAAATGGAAAACCTAAAATACTACAAACAAAAAACTACAGCTTCAACTACAACTACAGTTTAATAGTAGCTTTTCTATTAAACTATTTGAAAAAATGTTCTATAGTTTTTTTTAACATACTTTTTACATTTATGACAGAAAATAGAATCTGTTCCAGGGTTATGGAAACACCTCTAGTGTCTGATTCATGGATTTCAGGAGTAGAATGCATTTTGCTGAACATTAAAAACCTTTTAAAGATTTATACTGTCAGAGAATTAAGAAAGAAAAATGCACACAATATTTTTTAAATGAACCTGCTTTGAAAATATAGTAACTAAAAAGTACATGTTTTTATTTTAAAGTGTTGTTAGTAAATGTAAAAAGTATTAAGTTACAGGAATAATACTTAAAAATAATCTTCAGTTCAGTAATGAAGTCATTTTAGTAGAAGTAGAAGATGACTGATCTTAAAAACGAAGAAAATTTCAGTTAAGGATTGTGCTCAGGAACCCGATAGTGGCTTCATTTTCTACCTGAATAGAACTGGCTAAATAAAAAAAATAGATAAACAAGCCTGTTTTGAAAATGTAGTGAGTATAAACTACAGATTGTTTTACTTAATGTAGTTAATAAAAGTAAAAAGCATAAAGTTACAGAATTAATCAAGTACAGATAACTAAAAAACATTTATGTACATGAATTAAGTAATTTAGTACAAGTTCTTTTCAACAAGTGACACAATCTTACAAACTAACATTTTGGGTTAAGAATTGTGCTCAAGAACCCCATAGTGGCAGCTTATGCTTGGACTACTCAGGTCAAGCAGATTTATTTATATAGCACTTTTTACAATAGAGCATTGTCTCAAAGGCCAATCCCAAATTTAGCAAGCCTGGGGTGACAGTGGAAAAGAAAAACTCCCTAAACATTGTAAAGAAAAAATCTTGGGGGGACCTAGACTCAAACAGCGATCCATCCTCCTTGGGTGGCCTAGATAAGAATCGTCATATTTAAGATTGTATTAATTGTATTAATAAAACTAAGTAAATAATACCAGATAAATACAATGTTAGGTAAAATAATGTAAAATATGCATGTCTGCAATTATTTATTAAATACTGAGTCTTCAGCAGGAATTCCTTGGATCCACATCGTCCCCTGGCAACTGAAGGATGGAGAATTACCGAACTAAAAAATAAAACAGATAGATAGATAAATAAATAGATTCACGAATGTTAAAGTAATGAGCCTGTTTTGAAAATGTAGTAAGTAAAAAGTATAATGTTTGAAATCTGTAAAAGTAAAAAGTATTAAGTTATTGAAATACAATACAGTAAAGTGAAGATACCTTAAAGTTAAGTACTTATTTACAGTAATGAATCATTTAATAGAAGCTCTTCTCCAAAGTGACGAGAAACAAAAACATTTTGACCCATGCTTGCACGTCATTAGGTTCATGACTAGAACTGCCTAAATAAAACATTAGAAACATTACAAAAATAGATAAATAATATTGATAAATAACTAGATTTATGAATAAAATGGCATGCCTGTTTAAAAAGTGATTAAAAAGTACAGATTTCTTGTTTGAAATGTAGTTTAAAGTAAAAAGTGCAAAGTTAGAGAAATAATCAAGTGCAGATGCAAATACTGAAACAGAATATCAGCTGGGAATAATATTTTTCACTTTGGTTACCCCATAACGTTTCAAGCTTCCCAAATTCTGAACGCAATACTAAAGAAAATCAGATAATTAACTGAACATTTTTAATATTGTGTATTGAGGCAAGGAAATCTAGTGATTTCTTGATTTCTTGCGGTTTACCCTCTACATGACGACTTGAGCGCTTTAAGAGTAAAACATATTATCTAGTAAAAACAAGCTCTTTCTGTAGACAGCGAGAGCTGCTAGCTAAGAGCTTCAGAGCTGCTAATCCGCTCCATCAAAGGCCTTATATTTAGCAACTGGAAGTGCAGATCCAGGCAGTGTCAGGTGATGTGTGTCATAGCTACATGTGTGTGATCTCAACTTTACCCTCCCTGTGAAACAATGCCACAAGGGGTGCACTGTCAGTATTGTACGTGTGTGTGTGTGTGTGTGTGCATGTCAGAGCAGACCGGTAGCATAGAGCAGCATTCCTCATGAAAGAGAGAGAGAAAGAGAGAGAGAGAGAGAGAGAGAGGGAGAGTGCGAGAGGTGGTGGAGCGCTTAGCAACCGGCCCCAGTGGCCCAGCTCCCCCGAGAGTCTGATGCTTGAGCTTAGATGCATTCATTAGCCAGGAGGGAATCTCAGGCTGCCTTAAATATTCATGCTGTTTACAGGAACAAAAGCCACCATTAATGACTAAAGGCTCATTGGAGCATTGTCTATTTCGCCAGCCCCAGTAGATACGGCGAGCTTGTTTGTGCAGTGAGGCTATGCTCATCTGTAATGATCATATCCGGATGAGAAGTTGTGAACACTTAGTTCTGAGGATATTGAATTTTATCTACGGGACTCTGAGTGGAGGTATTGATTTTTCCATGTGCTGTAAATTGAAGAGCGTGGATATTTCCACCTCGGAAGTGGGCGTAGTTCTGGCTGCATTAGAAGGTGATGCTTCAAGAAAATAGACTCATTTTCTCTCTCTCTCTCTCTCACACGCTCGCACCGACGTTGTTTACGTCCTTTTCTTTTTATATCCTTCCTCGTCTGTGCGTTTCTTTTTGACAGCCTGCATGCAAATGGGCCAGGTAATGAGGAAGGAGATAGCAGGCACACGGCTGGAGCAGGGAGAGAGAGGGAGAGAAACAAAGAAAGAGAAGAGGAGGGAGAGAGAGATAAACAGAGTAGAGGAGAAAAGGACAGAGACATGGGTAGAAGAAACAGACAGAAGACATGAGAGAGAGGGAGAGAGGGAGAGAGAGAGAGAGAGAGAGAGAGAGAGAGAGGAGGAAGGGTTTGGTAAAAGCGTGAGCCCTTGCCTCTTTGTTCTCCCACCTGCATCTGTTGAAGCGTGGCGAGGAGACGCAGAGCTTGTCATGTGAGTGACAGATATTGAGGATAATTGTCTGCTCTCGTTGCCTGGCTGTGCTGTGAGCACGGAGCTGAGTTAAGCAGCAGTCAGACACGGGAGGAGAGGTGAAGAAGAGAAAGAGAGGTGGAGAAAGAGGGAGGAGAGAAGGGAGGAACACTTTTCGACTCGAGATTCAAGGCAAAGAGAAAAAAAACGAAAAAAAAAAAAAAAAAACCTCTGCAGTGATTGCCTCTCTCATATTTCTTCACACAGACACAAGTGATGGAGGCTCTCTGCGTGCCAAACCCTACATTTTTCTTTCCTTTCTTCATTTTTTTCCCTTTCTTGAATAACTAATTTATGGTAGCGGGCCTAACCTCTCGAACACGTCAATAGTAACTAATTTTTTCGCAAAGCGCTTATTGAAGTGTGAATCGCGTGTTGGAGTTACAACGTACATTTTAACGCATGCGAATTAGCACTCCATTAAGAACGTTTAGAAGACTTTTTAAAAATCATTACAAAAGAGACACATGGTTTGAGTTGCCTCAGCCGTTAATCCTTGGAGAACAGGTCTAAGTTTGTAAAGCTGTACACCTTAAGGGGGGCTGGGTGCGTGCTGGAGACCTGTTTTTTTCCCCCCAAAACTCCAGCAGAGGAATGGTTAGAAAAGCAGAGCGACCTTTCCTTTCCCCCTCCCCAGGTCAGGAGACAGCGCTCTCTCACACACACTCTGGGAATAATAGAAAAAAGAGCCCTCTGCTGCCAAAGGAAACAGAGAGGCGTTTTTTTCAGTGCTCTGCAGAGTTTAGTGGAACTTGAGTGAGCTCCAGCTCCGTTCCTTGGTAACACTGTTGTAAGCTGAGGCCTGAGCTAGACGAGGCCCCTCTCCATCACTTCTCATGGGGCTAGTGGGGTAGAAGATGAGAAAATAGTTCCAATAGCAGAAAAATCCACAGGCCTCTATGCATGGAAAAGAATTCTCTTTCTTTAGAATTAAAAAAAAAGTTTGAAGCTAATAGAAGTTGTTTAACCCTAAAGTATTTTATTACAGACCAAATGCTATCAAGTGAAATCCCTGAACCAACAATTAAAGTTGCTCAGGATTATTTCAGGTTGGATCACAGCTGAAATGAATGGAATTTGTTCAGTAAAGAAGGTTGAATAGTTTTACCAAATTAATCATCTTGAGGGTTTTTGAAATGTAAATGTCAATTTAATAGTTGTTCTGTTTGCATTGTTAAGTAATGAGAACTGTTCAGTATTTATTTCATTCTACCCCAGTTACAGTGCTTTGAACAGTCTTACGTCTGACATCATAGTCGACACAGAGGTGCTGAGAAATTTTTCTTTAACCAACTTCTATCTCCCTCTTTAGCCTCTTCTAATTTATACTCTTGAACAAAAAAAACATTGCTGAATTTATCTTGCTCCAACCATGGTAATGGCTTTACGTAGTTGAAAAGTTTCCCAGTTAGTTTGTATATACTGTAAGACCAAATAATCTCTATTGGGCTTAAATATGGACTGTAGTGTAATGTGTTTTTATTATATTCTTATTATATATATATATATATATATCCTAATAACTGGCTGGTCCGATTAAACGAGGACAGGACGTGCTATGTAACATATTAAATGTTTATTAAACCTTTATTGTGCGATTTACATGTATAGCGAACGTACAA
>JAUZSU010139757.1:0-15665 GCA_034780255.1 Parotocinclus maculicauda | reverse complement strand
TCCAGGGTTCAAATCCCACCTCTGCCAAGCTGCCACAGTTGGGTCCTTGAGCAAGACCCTTAACCCACCATTGCTTGACTTGTATAAGTTGTAAGTCTGCTAAATTCCGTACATGTAAATGTAAATCTCTCTTCTGATGCGAAAAGAGCAGTTCAGAGAGAAAACAGAATATGTGGTTGGGAATGTTAAGAACACCGAGTCAGTAAAACAGAAACACTGAGGAGAGACTAAAAAGAGAAAATCAGGCAACACTACAGGGCTCCTGTGAAACATCAGCGACCCAACATCAGCCACCCGCCTCCCCCACAGTCCACAACCTGAGTAATTGCATGTGAGAGTAAAGATGACAGCAACCCAGCAAAACCATAACAGTGGTTGTGTCCTCAAAACCTGCCGAAATGTGGAGTTTATTGAGTGATTTACATTTTGTGACCAAAAATATAGCAATAAATGTTGTCTCTTAAATCATTTGCATTATAGGTCCGGTATGCTGCGTCCACAATCCACTATTTAAGATTGATTAGTCATTCAAGCGACCAACCAATGGGCCCATGGACTTATTAATGTATAAAACAAATCTCATGCAGGAAAAACTGAGATTGCAGGGTCTTGCTCAAGAACCCATCTCCCACTCTCTGTCAGTCCTGAGATACTGGAACTTACAGTCTTCTGCTACTGGAATTGTACTGGTTGTGTTTATTCTGTTGCACTAACAGGGAATACATAGTTGTTAAAAGTTAAGAGACGTTTGATTACTTAGGCCCTAGTGAAATCTTTACCTTTTGTTACATTCACTTAATCGTGGACCAGGTCCTGGGAGAGCCAGTGCCCAACCGGCAGCAAGGGGTGCAAGGCAAGAGCAACCCAGTCTATCATAGAGCACACACACTCTCACACTCATACACTCACTTACGCACTGGGATAACTTTAGAGTACTCGGTCAGCAGCCGACTAGAGTCAGACTCAAGAGAGCGCAAGAGCGCCGGACGCGTCTACTTCTAACGACTACCGGGTAGCTGCTCTAAAGAGTGCAGAAGACGCCGAAGCGCCAGAGGGCGAGCGTGAGCTCTAACACGCACATAGCACGGGGGGGCGAAGAAATCGCGGAAGTGGCCGAAGCGCAAAAAGGCAAGCATATAAGCTTGGGGCGAGCTTGTAGCGCGAGTGTGAATAACACACAAAAGGCGCCGAAGCGCCAGAGGGTGAGTGTAAGCTCGGAAGCGAAAAAGCCAGACCGGCGAGTGTCCTATCCAGAACGAACACCCGGCTCGAGTAAGGCTAGGTAGGTGCCGACCATACACGTCCATCGGCCCTAAAAAGCCCCCGGACTTTACCACTATCTTTAGGGAACGTGAAAGAGCGTCAGAGGCGCGAACCAAACAGCGATGGAATCCCGATGGAATAAAGATGACTTGGCCCCGAACAGCGCTAAAACCACACCTTTATAGGACGTGAAGCAGCTGTTTGGGATCAGGACATAACTAAGATAGTGGATATAGACCGCCCCACCGATAACCCTGTAATGGCGAGGACGGCCGAACGCTCCGGGGGAAGGTAGGAACCCTAACATGCACCATGTACACCTCATAAATGAAACTAAGCGAGTATGGAAGTGGTTTAATAATGTTTCTCCTCCTGCACACCCCTATCCCCTGTCTGTTTACATTGTCACACTGCTACAGTGTGATACAGTGTGACTGTTACATCCAAAACTGAAGTGGCATTTTAAAATCAGAGTGAGTTTCTTTATAGCTGGATTACATAGGTAACGGATTGGCAGTGAACCTTAAAGCTGAAGCTGATGGTATCGATGGAGAGGATGGAGCGGCGAGCGAAGTTTTGCAGCGTTCCCGTCAGAAAGGCCTGCGGGAAAAAGAAGCCGCTAATCCAGAACACTGCTGGTATCCCGCACGAGATCCAGCTCTTCAGGAAACTGATGCGCTGCAGCAGGTCAGAAACCCAGGAGGACAGCGGCTTCAAAGATGGGTACGCCTATGAAACACAGAACATAAACAAATGTAATACCAAAACACAGGAGTACAATTAAGTAACAATAGACGAGAGGGAGATATTAACACGTGAGATCCTGACAACGGTGTGCTGCGAGCATTATTGCGATTATACCACAGTTTTGTTGTTACCATGTTAGATTTTGGGAGAAGGTCATGTGGTCAGATGGGACCAAAATAAGGCTTTTTGGTGTGAATCCACTCGCCGTGTTTGAAGGAAGTACAATCCTTCGTCCCAAAAGTGAGGCATTGGAGTAGAAACACCATACTTTGGGCGTGCTTTTTTGCAAAGGGGACAGGGCGACTGCACTGTATTGAAAGAAGGATGGATGGGGTCATGTATCATGGGATTTTGGCTAGCAACCTCCTTCCCTCAGTAAGAGCATTGAAGATGGGTCATGGCTAAGTCTTCCAGAATGGCAATGACCCAAAACACACAGCCAGGGCAACTATGGGGTGGCTCCGTAAGAAGCATTTCAAGGTCCTGATGTGGCCTAGCCAGTCTCCAGACTAGAACCCAATAGAAAATCTTTAATAATCTTAAATATTGCACAGCGACAGCCTCGAAACCTGAATGGTCTGGAGAAGATCTGCAGAACTTGGTCAAGAACTACAGGAAACGTATGGCATCTGTAATTGCAAACAAAGGTGTCTGTACCAAATATTAAGTTCTGTTTTTCTATTGTATCACATACTTATTTCATGCAATAAAATGCAAATGGATTTTTAGAAATCATCCAATGTGATTTTCTGGACTTTTCTTTCTCTCTCAGTTGAAGTATACCTACAATAAAAATTACAGACTTGCAGTGTATCAAATACTTATTTTACCCACTGTGTGTTTTACTTTACAAATATAAAGGATTACATATGAGATAAAGACAAAGAATGAAAGAGACTGGGATAGGGTGAGGGAGGACAAACTCTTGCCTTGGCCTTCCACATTTCTGGAACGGCATTGATGAACAGACTGTTGGCCATGAGCTCTAGCTCGGATGACATCACCACCAAACCTTTCAAAGCTTTCACTAGATCAGCGAGACTCTGCGAGATCACGCCTAATAATTTATTGTACCTGAAAAAAAGAAATTGGAATTGAAGTTGTACAGCATCTTACTAAATGAGCCACAAAATCAAAAGAGTAAGACGTGAATAAGAGAAAGAAAATAATACAGAAAACTACTAATAGCCTGGGATGGATTCTGAAGTAAAAATAAACTTCTCACAAAAATTAGGGAATATTTACAAATGAATATGAAGCAATAAAAAAGCATTTGATTTGATTTCATTTAACAAGATAATCAGAAAAGCAAATGGAAAGTCAAAGAAAGTTGTTGTTTACGCAAATGAGATTATCTCGGCTATAATGATCGAGTAATAAGTGATATATTCAGGGTGAACAGAAGCATCTTAAACTGGACGAGAGTGCCCAACATTGACTGTTCAGTAGGGTGTATGATCACCCAAGAGTGCCAAAACACACTGACAGTGATGGGGCATGGACAGAATCAGATTGTCCAGCAGTTCTTATGAGATTATCTTTATATTTAGTTTGAAGTATCCAATCATTTTTCTGAGCAGAGAACATAAACCAGTTCTAATCTTTTAACTAATTATTGTATATGTGTGTAAATATAAGTAGTTGCACCTGATAACTTCTTGAATCAGAACAGTGTTCATAGACTCCTCATACATCACCGGGTACTTAGTAACAACTTCCTCAATGCTGATGGCGTTGGGTATCTTCTCCATAATCCCTGTCACAATCTCCTCCACTATCTGCACCCAGTTGAACAAAAGTCAGCACTTGTATCTTGCTTACCATATACACTCTCTCTACTCAGATATTAGGAGATTTTAAATTAACTGAGTAATAGACAAACAGACTTAATAAGTAAACCAAAACAGCATTTCAGGTGTAGGGTTCTATATAGTTACACATCATTTTAACCAAAATGCTATGACTAAGTCGTCACCTCCTCTCTGGTTTTGCCCAAACTCGAGGCAGCTCTGGGCTCCAGCTGGAGCAAATCAACCAGTAGTGCAAATGTCTCATTCTGGGCAAAGCTGATGTTGGCGTTGTCATGCAGGCCAAAGATCTCTGGTGTGTCGTTAATGGGCAGGCCACGGATGTAGGACAGGTAGCCCTGCGTAAACACCAGAGCATAATACAACCACTGATTCGTGGTGTGACAGCGCAGTACAGTTTGTGAACTCTTTAGAATTTCCTGTATTTACGCATAAGCACCATTTAAGACATCATTGGATTTTCACACAAGTGATGACGCTGTATAAACAGAATTCAATTATACATATAAAAACGACACATCTGTTTGTGGGACGACTGTGTGAACCTTTGCTTTTAGTAAATAACTGTAACTAAATGGTTTCCATTAGTCTTGCACATCGTGTTCTTAGATACGTGTAGTTTCTGTAGTATTAGTTACCCTGGGTTTCTTCAAATCAAGTGCTAATCCTAGAAATCCTTCTAGGATCATATTTCATGAAGGCATATTCATGTAGAAACACAGAACCTTTCAAAGGGTTCACAAACTTTCAAGCATCACTGTACATTCAAACACAAATTTAGCCATTTTAGTATGGGGTAGGACACTGGTATAATGAGATATTCAATTGTTTCATACTCATAAAACTCATGACATGCTTGCAGGAGTCATGTATTTTGTATCCTGTATTGTGTTACAGCAGTTTGATCACATGATTATGGTTTATAATGGTCACAGGCAAATAATTCCTGGTTTGCATATCAGGATGGATGTGGTAAGCAGGAACACATTTTTTTTAACCTTGGTGCTTATTCTGTACATATTTTCTTTGGTTAATTTAAAGAATACTACTGTGAAAGATTGTTAGTAGGTATAAGAGGTAAAACGCGATGCTTTGCTGACAAACTCACTTCTGAACTAATGCTGCACTATACACACATGACATAGACATAGAAAAAAATAGAAAAAGGCTACACTGCACAACATACTGCACATCTGACAGGTGCAACTACACAAAACAGAAAAAAGAAACTGAGTTTTGCTCTGTGAATAGCACCTTATGATTGTATTACGACAAGGAAACAAAGCTAGGGCTTAAGTAAGCTGTGCTTATTAAATGAAAAAAATCTAAAGAAAAGTGTAGCTTGTCTGGAATCAACACCTTTATGTTCTGTTCTGTGCTGATCTGGCAATACTCCCCGCCCTGTGAATAGACGTGCTCTGGGTTCAGCACGGCAGCACAGTAGAAGTCCTCCAAAACATTCATGATGCAGCGACGATCCCAGTCGTCAGTCACACGCCCGCCGTAGTTGATTTCACCAGCTGTGTACTTCAGCACCTACAGATGCAATAAGGCAGTTGTGTGTGGTCGTGTGAGTACATGGTCCGATCGTTTTCTATTTTGCGCTTTAAAATATTGGCCCACGATTGTTTGGATTGTAAGACTGTATGAATTGTAAGTCGTTCTGCATAAGCGCGTCTGCTATAAATGTAAATGTAAATATACAGAATATATGCATTCTGTTTGTGCTCACAGCCTATAGAAAAACGGATACATACTGCAAAATCTTATAACTAAAATATGCTCTATGTTTAAAACCACACCGAGTATAAAAGACTTTCAAACCCATTTACAGTGTGTGGTTTTTGTATAAATATTTTGTATTAAATGTTTTAGAAAAAAAGCAACAATAACCCCAACAACCCTAAATGACCAGTTTATGTGTTACAGTATCCTGGTTCACAGACCCAGATAGAAACCTATGAACACATACACAATTCCTAGATTAACAAGCAGTAAGCGCTTTCATGTGCCAGACTTTTCCTGCTCTGTCTGGGAACACTATCACTCTTTTCTGACCTCTATCCTATCCAAGGCCTTCTAGGTCTTATGCAGGATAGGGGCCAGAAAAGAGTGAAAGACAGTGAAATGGCCTGCCAGCCAAGATACCGCAAGGGTCTGGCACAGGATAGACCACTGGTCTGGTGTGAAAGAGACTAAGAAGGTCTGATATAGAATAGGGGCTGGGAAGAAGTGGTGCTGCAATAAAAACACTGATAATAAAATACTACTACCACTAATAATAATCGTAGACAGCACATTTTATACAAGAAGCAGTTCTAGTAGAAATTTTACAATACAAAGAAAAAACACAGAAAAGCATATAAAAAGCACATAAAACCTAAAAGCCGAATGAAAAATCCAAATTCTAAACACTGAACAAAACGCAGATAGCCTTTACAGAAGTTAAAAAACTGCCCACACGGCCTTTTAAAAGAATACACCAGGAGGTTCTGGTGCAGTAGAAACCAGAGGTTGTCTATATGTGTTCCTACATTTACATTTACATTATTTATCAGACGCCCTTATCCAGAGCGACTTACAATTCATACATTCTTACAATTCAAGCAATTGTGGGTTAAGGGTCTTGCTTAAGGACCCAACTGGGGCAGCTTGGCAGATGTGGGATTTGAACCCAGGACTATCAGGTTCATTCTGGTCCAGTACCTTAAACGCTAGGCTACCATGTTCCTAGGTTTTTGCCTAAAGGCCTCCAGGTTACAGGACATACTCAGGGGTCGCACTGTGGCACATGATGCACACCAGACTAATAGTGCCTCTGTTATAATATGCTTCTTTAGTATTGCACTAGAGAAAAAAAGCAAACAAATTTACTTACACTTACCATCTCTTACACATATTACACAGACTATTTTTACAGATACAGTCTAACTTAATTAGAACTTTTATTTCACAAGGTTATATACCTTCAAACTACTGTAAACTACTTAGGCCCATACCTACAGTGCAAATCTAAGAAAATACTAAACACGTCTTGGTCAGCTGGATGTGTGATTTTTTAAAACTGTATAATTATACTAAAAGTACAGTACATTGGCTTGGGAGAACCTTTATTTAAAAAGAGGTGCAAATACTAAAATCTGATATGAAATATATTCTGAAACATAAGTGCTCAGCTATGCTTAATAAATCAAAGCCAGAGATCCAAGGAGATAAAAAGGAAGGGCTAAATGAGAAACCAAAAAACTGACCTAAGTAAAGAAAAGTTTGCATGTGGTATACATGTCTGAATATACAAGGCAGTGTGTATGTGGGTATGGTTCTGTCAGTGTGCTTGCCTTATAAGGGATGTCCTGGTACTCATCAAGGAACATCTTGAGTTGGCTGATGCAGATACGCAGGTCTCCGTCTGTGAATTCGTATGGAATGTTGAAGCCCAGTGGGCCGAACTTCCTGCGCTCAATGGCGTTCCCGTGGAAGAGACAGAGAGACAGTAAAAGTGATTTAAACTCTGCAGCCTGAAAGAGAGAAGACAGAGAACAAATAATGTTCAGATTTTGTTTTTATAGAATTTATTTTATAGTCATGTTTACAAGCCTGAGTAAATTAAGCTCAACATACACAGGTTTGTACAAGGTGTATGATCTGTGAGACAGAACCCAAAAATGCTAGCAGAGTGGTGAATGATGTGTTAGCAAAGAAATTATCTTTCTGCACAAAACTGAATGTGCTGTTTTTGTAGGATAAATAGGCCAATGTGTCCGACTAAAATTGTCTAAAGTCAGCTTGGGCCAGAGAACAAAATAGCATGAAAGCAAATGCAGTGTGTATTTATACAATTATGTCAGTCTAAATGACTAATCTACCAAAACTAATGCAATAGACTTCTACTGATCTGCTGAGTTCAATTCTGATCATGGGTCAATCTGCCCAGGTCCCAGAATCTCTCTCTGGATATCCCAGGGGCGTTGCTTTCCATTACAGTATGACTTGCTATTCAGGCACTGGCATGTCTTCATGCCTGGTGCTTTAGAAATTGGTATTAAATTTAATAGCAATGGTCCATGGTGCTGAACGATTCCAGTTCAAATCCCACCTCTGGTGAGATAAGGTTTGACTTGCACTTCTTGTTGCAGTAGCCTTAAAGTTGCAAATGTGTGTTCTTAGGTTTCAGCCACCAGAGACACCTAAGTTACATACAGGTAATGGGGACTAGGGAGCACCCATTACAATTAATACTCACTTCAAACACAATATAAAAATAAATGAAACTAATAAACACACACTAAAAAGCCATCACAAACAGAATCAGAGTGGTTCTATGTTTAACTGGTGTGTGTGTGTGTGTGTGTGT
This sequence comes from Parotocinclus maculicauda, assembly GCA_034780255.1. Classification (NCBI taxonomy): domain Eukaryota; kingdom Metazoa; phylum Chordata; class Actinopteri; order Siluriformes; family Loricariidae; genus Parotocinclus; species Parotocinclus maculicauda. The sequence continues at coordinate 7,493 of JAUZSU010139757.1, read as the reverse complement.
GTGTGTGTTTGTGTCTGTCTGTCTGTTTGTGTGCCTTAGAGCAGGAGGTGAGGAAGTCATCGTTCAGGCTCAGGTATGTCTTCAGCAGGTTGGCCTTGATACCCCGTGGAGGTTCAATGGTCATCTTCGAGCCATTCTGAAGGATAGACACTGGGAATTTGTTGCTGGGCAAACTAGTGAGCCACAGACGGAAATCTCGATGGACCTGATAAACACACACGCACCATTATATATAAATGAAGACACGCACCGTCTAATGAGGGGAACACCTACACACAGAGACAAGATCAGACACATACAAACAAAGAACAGGGAGAAACCATTTGGCATAAACAAATGATTTGGGAGGAATTTTGCTCTCTAGCTGAGCAAACATCTGGCTATTTAAGTAATGGCAGTGTGTGCTTGTACTGTGAGGGAGAAAGACAGATCTTAAACAAATCCCCATGTAATAATTCTCAGAGACACAGAAGATATAACTATGAATAACACACATTGTGTGATTAATGCATTAGAACAGGCTGACTGACCATACATGCAAAGTAAAGGGAATCAAACCAGACTACATCCTAAGTATGAACAGTTTTAGGGCAGATGTACAATGTAGTCCTGTGTGTGTGTGTTACCTTGTCAGGATCGATGTTCTCGATGAGTCTTTCCAAACTAGGCATCCAGCTGGGAGCCAGGTGGCAATTTTGAAAAAACACCCAATTGCCCCTCTCCATTGCATTGTGCATCATTGCCTCAGCACAGGGGCCCTGACACACACACACACACGCACACACACACACACACACAGACACACACACACACACACACACACACGTATTTATCAGTGTAACATAACCAATATGGATGTCCATTTTGCCTCTACCTGCTATCTTTTAAATAATACTCAGGCTCTAACAAATATTTACTATAAAGCAATTGGATACCCAGACAGACAGACAGACAGAAAGAGCAGTAATGTATTTTGTGTCATATCAATAAATGTAGAAATTAATGATTATGAAGATGCCAGAACGAGGCAGATTTTCCCCTATGAAAATAACGAGTATATATATACATATACAGACTGCTCACAAAAATCTAAGAGCTATTTCAAAAGTAATGCATTTTACTATTAAAATCATAACCTAAGTAACACTGAAGTACAAATATACTGTAATATAAGCTCAAAAAATAGTCCACAAAATAGAAGCTTGCCTTGTTTTTATAATTAATTTGAATAGAACCTAGAAGAAAGTAGCCTAAGCATATGGTCAGTTGTTGCACCTAATTATTGGAAATAATTCAGTTCGATTTGTGTGTTAAGAGTAATTATTACATTGTAGTAACATTTCGAAACTGTACATTTAACATTTTGTCAGTCACAAAAAAGAACCACCTAGGCTTTCCAATAATATGTGCAGCCAACGCAGACCAGGCCAAAGTCTCTGAAACAAATTCAAGTCCAGTAAAAACATCTGGCTGAGAGTCGTCATTGATCTTCCACTTTTGTCTGGTTTGTTGCTTCCTCTCTGATGCATTCCAGTGAGCAAAGGTACACAAACACAATGTGTGAGTAAAGGTCTCAGAGTGTACACGTCACCAAAAAACAATGCCTTGCCATTGAATCTACGCACACACTAAAACAATCACAACATAAACATAAAACGTACTCATATGCCACAGAACAAATACAGTCACAGAGTCTAGAGTCTCACAACTTGCCATTAGGGGACGTGGTGGCAGATACAGGAGAACTACCCTATGGCAAACCAAGGACATCAGGGAACATTGCACAATGCTTAGAGCACATAATACATGCATTCAGGTCAAATACGTTCCTGTGAAAAAAGTACATATATGAAGTATAGGTGCACTGAAATTTCAGTCCCCAAAACTTTAGAAAAAATGTCAAAAAGGCATTTCTTGTCCGAAAAAAAATTGTTTGTCAGGCTGTCAAAAAGCCGAGACAAATGAGTAACAAACTGACCTTACCGAACATAAGCTTGTACAACTGACCTTAAAAGAATGTGCTTTTGACAGACTGCTTTAAACAAGGGGTTTAAATAGCAGAGGGTGTAATTAAGGAAATGCAGGACAGGTGAGAAGAATCAGGGCTGGGTTGGGGGCATTTCAGAGCACGTCTGGAAAAACATAGGCAGTATATGATAGGTGTGACAGATAGATAGATGTAAAAGTAATACATAAATTCCAAGACTTTAATAAGAATCTTGTTTGCTATTCTGTGCTTGTGAGAACAGACCTGTTCAGTCTGAACAGCAGCAGATCACCAGTGAAACTGTCAGTAGTGTGAAATTAGACATTAGACATGGGATCTGTAATCACTGTTTATGTAAGCTATCAATATTAATGTTTTTTTCTTCTTTTATTACATGACCCAGATACCACTCACATGACTATAATAGCAGTAAGACTCTAGAACATACCCTTGGCAATACCAAGCTTGCACAATGTTTTGCTGTCATTATGACCCTTGCAACGAACAACAGAAGGAACCTGAAACTGAGATGGGTCATGATCAGGGGAGTGTCCACATTATAGTTTCTAACAAAAGCACCTACTAAAATATCTTTACAAAGGGACTGTGCAGGTAATCACTGTTGTGTTCGCATGTATTTAATTATTATAAAGTAATCAATGCAGTCTGCTGAACTCATATAGCATGTTGTGAACTAATGTCAAATACTAAAAATTCATTATTTTGATATTATTTAGAACTACTATAAATACCTTTGACTGAAGAATTTTAGTATTTGTATTTACACTGGTAACAAAAATAAGGGAATATTCCAATAGGGGAGATTTCATTTTGAGGTATCACCTAATTTTTGTGAGCAGTGTATGTGTATATTCTCTATAACTATATAAACTTGCTAAAAGAGTCTCTGTTTCATCTGGCCGATCTTCCATTTTGTTTGTAATATTGTCTATTTTGGCTTCCGTCATACAAACGTTTGAGGTCCATCATACCATCCTCTTAAGTGCTACAGCTTTCCCCTAGACAGGGTCATAGTACATTACGTAGTGCACGCTGTCATTTCTATAATTATTGTGAATTTCCCTGAAGTACAAAAGGTTTAGCATGTGAGTAACAGTTTGGCTTCCACTCATGTTTACAGTGGCATCTCTGATGCATTTGTTTATCGTTTATGGTCTCTTGTGAAAAAAACCCTTTATATTTACGTAACAGTAAAAAGACTGTGACTATGGTCATGTGGCAATAAGGTCAACGTCCATGTAGGTTAACAACCTATTTCACAGAATTAAATGTTGTTGTTAAAAGGCTTGTATATATAAGAGAAAGGGAAAGTGTATTGTGCTTGTGTGTGCTTCTGAGTAACTTCTGAACAAACCAATGGACTGAGACTCAAAAATGGCATCTGTCAACATTCAGAACTCCAACTGGCAACAAAAAAGATGATGAAATCACTAAAGAAGCTACTGTAAGTAAGAGTGTGTCACTTGTAGGTCCTAAAAGGGAATTTGCTAAATACTGAAAATGTCTCATAGATTTGACTCCAGCTTGGTTTCAAGACATTCCCTGTGGACTGAACAGCACAGTCATTGGGCCTATAAGGAATGTAGCAACTCTTTAGCAGGCCACCTAAAGCTTCTCATAGGATAACATAGCTCAGAACAGACTGATCATTAGCAGCAAGGTGGAATGACATGCTTCATAGGAACACTGGTTTGCAAAAATGTGCTGAATGTTTTGTTAGGTGCCCTCTGCTACATGCTACTGAACTACAAAGAATATGGAGACCTGGCATTAACCGGTCCTACATTGGAAACACACGGTATGATGTACAGATGACAGATTCTCATTTGTATTTAATTACTGGGGGGACGTGGTACTAACCTGGCCCTGTCCCAGAGATATAGCGCTCATTTTCTTGGAGAAATTCATGGTGTCAGCAAACTTGTAGAGGTCAGTGGCAGGGTCTGTGCCAGGCGAGAGCACAAAGATAAGCGGAGTGGACGGAGACGACTCCTTAAAGACCACAGACAGGTCTGATGTCTGAGCGAGAGAGAGACAGACAGACAGACAGACAGACAGACACAGAGAGAGGGAGAGAGAGGGGAAGAGAGAGAGATTTAATAATTTTTTCATAAGATGCACTACGAATGTGCAGATAAAACAGGTATTTCTGTCCAGTGGATGTGCAGTGGTACCTGAGGCTCGATGAAGTGCTGACCCAGATGTGCTAATACAAAGTCCTGAAGGCCGTGTGTTAGACGATCTACACGCAGACAGCGCAGCACCAAGAGTCGCTGGAAACTATCAAGCTTGCTGTCCCACTCACCTGGCAGAGACTCACTGCACATATAGACAAACAAAACACACAAACAGAACAATAAAATACATAAATGCACATACAAAGTATGGGAGCCAAACGTATGAGAGCACTGGTGAAAACGCTTGTTTGGATCTTCATGGAGAAGGATTCATTCTATAGCAGGACAATCCCTCAATGCTTCAATACGTACAGATCAAGGAGGGCTGATTGGCAATGACTTTCCTCAACAGCAGGCCCAGTGTCAGGGAATCGTTTATTAGGTCAATGCCCCACCCACCAAACTTCATGCCTCCACTAAATGTTATTAATGCAGCGGGTCCCAGACTATTACTGCAGTGCCCCCCTTTGTAACCAAGAACATTTTCAAGCCCTCTTGACTCCCCATGCAGACACGTTCTAGTTTTAGTTTTAAAAACATTATAATTCATGCAAAACCTCTTATTAAACTAAACAAAACAAAGTCCCAAATCACCTTTACAGTGACGTTCCTAAAAGTAACATGCAGTATTTATCTTACATTATCGTGTCTAACATAGAAAACACGCCTCATTTATTTGCCATGCTGCCCCATGCACTATCTGTGCTTTGGGAACCCTCACACAGAATGCTGTGTTGAAGAAGTTTTCCACCATCCAGCTTTACTTAGGAAAGCCACAGATTAAGGAAATGACTAGGATCTAGCTAAAAACACAAGCAGTATTATAATTATAACTTCTGTTTCTAAGAAGTATCCTTAAACAGTAGCTTCTAGTTTCTGCCATCTGAAAACTCAGGGTTTTGCCTAATTATCTGAACCATTTAACAGAATGAGGTACAACTGAATACCATGATTTGACTATATATGATATTAAATATGCAGTCGTTACATGTGATTGTCTGCTAAAGGTTACCGGTGTGGCTGTTGGCTGTCAAAGATCCTCTTGAATTCAGATTCATATTTAGAGAAGCTTTGAGCCAGACCGGTGAAACTGGGCAGAGCACAGAGAGCCACAATGTCCTGCCACGCACGTTCTGATATCCAGCTGGGTGATGGGTTAGAAAGCTGCTGCTGACTTGTTCCCCCTGACAGCATGTACTGCCACTCAGCCTGCAAAAACAAAAGTCATTTGTGAGTACCGAACCATTTCTTAACATTTAGTGTTTGGCAAAAAAACAGCAGTATTCAGGTTTCTGCATTTGCCTGCCAGGTTATTTTGACCCTAAAAAACAATAATACAAAACAAAGAAAACCACTGCTACCCAGCTCAAAATGTACCAGCCACCTATACCTGGATAAAAAGGAGGATTGGGGAGAACTAGTAAACATTCCAAACTAAAAAATAAACAAACAGAAAAATGCATATGCTTAGCAGGACAGGAGTATTATTATGGTGCTCCCGGAGATATGGGGGATATAATGGGGATATGTTCTGGTAAACCCTTGATAAACTGGACATGCCAAAACCGGAGGTGCTAAATATGTACTACATATATCATGGTGTAGCCTACTTTAAACATACTTAAAACATTTACATTAACCTACAGTTGTGTATAAAAAGTGTTAAATATCTCAAGTAATTCATATTGAAAATGAAAAACAAAAAGCTAAGTCAGCTGGCTGCTACCCGGATGCCCAGTATCATAGCTTGCCTGGGGAAAACTCTCAATTCAAAATTCATAATACAGTTTCTGATTAATGTGTATTTCTGTGTATTATTGGAATTCCATCACAAATGTAAAAAACAATAAACTGGTACTCTGTGGAACTACTGTATTTGTGTGGCCTTACAAATGTACTTTTATTTCACATAATTGTACCTTTAATTAATCCAAGTAACAGTTCAGTTGTTTTTCCAAAATATATTGTTATTAGTCAATAAATGGACAGTCAGAAGAGAAGTGTTCTCCGCCTCACCATATCAATCTTATTTTCATGCATCATGATGCGAGCGCACAGCAGGAAGGCGAACATAAGCTTGTGCTTCTCAAACAGGCTGCGGCAAACGTTGCTGTACAGGCTAAAGGTAAAATACTCATTAATGTTGATGATGCGCTGCTCCAGACTGTCTACAGAGAAGAAACAGGAACACACGAAGAGAAACACAATTACAATGGTATATTACATTAACATTACTTACAGTATGATAATTCATGTGTAGAAAATCGGACTAAAAAGAAAAACAAGTTTAAAATTGGATTCTGATGTGACAGAAAACAGTTGACTGAAAAACTACTGCAAATAGTAAATATTTCTTTGACTTGTGTTTGGCTCAGAGGTAGTGCAGAATTCCCCTGGTTTGTGTTGTGTCAGGCACCAGTAATAAGCGAGTCTCAGTGCTCCTCAGGGTGGTGGCTGGGTTGGGGAACAAGAGGGGTTGAGTTTAGATTCTGTCAGTGTGTTTGTGAATTTTCACCTCACCAGATTTGAGTCTTCCTTGTGTATTAACTTAATGCACCAATTACAAGTGGACTGACTTGTGTGTTTTGGATCACTGTCACATCCAAGCTGAAGTCTTCTGAAGGATTCTCTGCTACACAAGTCAGGCCTCCTTTAATGATGGCATGGTGCCCAGATGCTGATGCAGTTAAGCATCTCCAAACTTGTTAGGATTACCCATGTACGCCTTTTCCACCTTGGGATGTGTGTTCGTGTTCTTCTTCATTTGTAATCGTTTCTGGTTTGTTGCTCTGCCATGCATCTCAATACTGACCAGTGACCTTTTGATAGTAAAGTCATGAACTCTAAAAGCCACTGTTATTTCCAGTAGTGGAGGAGTGGTAGTACTTAGCATGAAGGTAATTGGTGATACTGTAATGCACTAGGTATGCTAGCTCCTTAGATGTGTGTTTCCTCTGACTAAACTCGACACAGTGACTCACCAGACATGTATAGCACCAAACTCAGAACACCCAGTATGTGACTACTTAAAGAAAAAGTTTATCAGGAAACTCGTTCAGCAAGCAAAAGAAAAAAAATATCGCTTAGGCCAGACTTTTTTTATTGCTTGTTTCGCGGATCCGCCGACGATCATATTTGAATAATACAAAAAAAAATAATTTTTTTTTGTATTTCTCGGATCCGCCGCAGCATTAATGGTTGAAATATAAATAAAAAACCCCCTTTTTTTTTTTTTTTTTGGCTTTTTCTGTCCTCCGGTGGAGAGTTTCTTCTGTTCATTTAATTTTTTTCCACATTCACTTTAATTT
>JAUZSU010139746.1:0-15665 GCA_034780255.1 Parotocinclus maculicauda | reverse complement strand
CGAAAGTTACGTATGTAACTACGGTTCTATGAATCCCGAATGACCGCCAGAGCTTCTCTGTCACTCAGAATCCTTCCTCCCCTTTTTGCGAGAAGATTCTGGGAACAGAGCCTCGGATGACGGTGAGCTATATAGCGCCCAGCCAAGTCATCCGATTGGTCACAGGTGTGACTATTTTGATATTACAGCTCGAACTGCGCATGCGTGAAGGGGGATATTCAGTGCTTATGCACCGCCTCTGGCGGTCAGCAGGGATGAAATAGAACCATGTCAGCTGTAAATTGCTAAATAAAAATATATGAAAAAAAGCTTAAGTAAGATTAAAGCAATCACACATTTAACACTCTCAGAAAACATATTCATACAGAATTTCTGCTCTGCTACTTGTATCAGACTTATTTGCTGACTCAATAAACTTTATTCTAATCACCCAAACTTCCCGGGATTCTTCAGCATGCGCAAAACAATATGCTTAATCAGGGTTTTGCCTTTTGCGCTGTGTGAAAAACAACACAATTGCCATTCAATTTGAAACTGCATGGGTCTTTTGATTTGTCAAATGATTTAAATAATCTCCTTTTCTAGTTTCATAAAAAATTTTTTACAAATAAGCTTTGATTTTCCAAACAGATGAATCATATACATTATGAAAAAGAAATAATTGTGTTTATTAACACTTTTGCTTTGAGTACTGGCACTGCACCCCATGGCTTAAAAACATGCTTGTTTTACCTTTAATAAAACTACAATGACCTTGCCCTGACAGCCAGATACTGAGAAATAACACAATCTCTGTTGCCTAGGAATTTGTTCTATCAAACACATTCAAACCCAGCTGTCATAGTTAAAAAAAAACTGAATTTCACCTTCAAAAAAATATTCCACTCATTTCTATTATTAAATCACTTTCATCAATATTTTTTTATCTCATTTGTTGAACTGAGTTGTTTATCTTCTTTTAGGACTTAGAAAATTTGATGATGTCTTTTTGACTTTTTGCGGGTACTTTTTTGTGCCAAATTGAAGTTTTGTCATCAATTTCCTGGCATAGTTTAAATTCATTTGTGAGAAAGAGCAGTGCATATACACTGCTCACAAAGATTAGGGAATATTTCAAAGGAATAAAAAGCATATAATTTGATTTCATTAAACAAGATAATCATAAAAGCAAATAAAAAGTCTAAGAAAGTTGTTTAATTATGCAAATGATATGCAAACTTAATTATTGTGAATGAATAGTAAATTACATATTCATGGGGGTAAACAGAAGCATGTTAAATTGGACAAGAATTTTGCACATTAACTGTTTAGTAGGGTGTATGATCACCCAAAACTGCCAAAACACACTGACAGTGATGGGACATGGACAGAATCAGATTGTCCAGCAGTTTTTGTTGGATTCTCTTTTAATTTATTTTCAAATACAGTCGAATCCGGTGAACTGTGCGTGTCTTGTCTCCTCTGCCAAAATGCCACAGCAGGACTTGACGTTAGCTGAAAATACGTGTAGCTATACATGTAAATCGCACAATAAAGGTTTAATAAACATTTAATATGTTACATAGCACGTCCCGTCATCTGACCAGCCGCTTATTAGGACCAAAACGATCGTGTCCCGATTAACCGGAATCGACTGTATCGATATGTTTTTTTCTTTAATTTCATACATCTGTATAATCTAAAGACACTCGGTTTGGTAAAGCTCTTTAAGACATTGGCCCATTACCATGGTCACCACGGATGACAGTGAAAGTGCCTTCCTGTAAATATTACAATTACAATTCCAATGAAGTTGAGACGTTGTGTAAACGTGAATAAAACAGAATAAAATTATTTGCAAATCCTTTCAACCTATAATTAATTGAATAAACTACAAGATATTTAATGTTCAAACATTTTGCAAATATTCACATTCCTATATTTGCATTCCTCAACTTTCTCAGTCTTTTGTTGCTCTGTCCCAACTTTCTTAAAACGTGTTGCAGGCATCAAATTCAAAATGTAACAGCTCTGACCATATGCCTACATATAAGTTATCTAGTCCCATTTGGGGGGAAAAAGTATGCCTAGCTCATGAATTGCTTTGCAAACAGCTGTACCAAATACATGTTCGATACCTGTCCCATCCTAGAATTGCTGTCACAATATTAGCATTTATAAGCAATTAACTTGACCTCCTTATATCAAAGCAGCTTGTTTTTTTATTTTTCTATCTTCGTTTCTGAAAAGAAAATCAAACTAACAGAAGGTACACAGACCATATGGAATGCTTGATCAATTAAAGTCTACAAACGGGAGTAAGAACAGCACGATGTGGTCATGTGCATCCAGAACTTGATTTGAGATAACTGTACAAGAATGAGAAAAAAAATTTAAGGGAATATCCAATTCATTTATTTTACATGCAGGTTAATATTGCTAAATATTACCTGCTGGACAACACAAGATCCTACAATAAGTCTATTAAATGTAAACTGTATAATGTATCATATTCTACAGTTTTATATTCACTGTTTAATTATATTCTCCATAATATTTATTATATGTATATATGTTTATTTATTTAAAATGTATTTAGTTAGTTTAGTTTAGTTTCTTTAACTTACATTATTATTATAATTTATTATTTATGAAATAAAATATATATCTTGCATAAAACATCTAAACTGCCAAGGAGGTTGGGTGCCTTTTGTCTTGAGTCTTGGTTTTTTCCTAATCACATTTAGGGAAAATTTCCTTACCACTGTTGCCATAGGCTAGCTCAGTTGGGGCTGTAGGCCTAGACAGTTGCAAGGCTGTACAGTAATGTAATCTGTGCATTACTGAAGTATTTCCATTTTGAGTGACATTTCACTTTAACTCTATTACATTACAAAATATCTTACTATTTAACTATGTTATTTACATTTACAATACATTTACAGCATTTAGCAGACGCCCTTAACCAGAGCGACTTACAACTGATATATTCAAGCATGTCGGTTTAAGGACCTTGCTTAAGGATCCAACTGTTGCAGCTTGGCAGAGGTGGGATTTGAATTCAGTACCATCAGGTCCAGAGTCCAGTGCCTTAACCGCCAGGCTACCACAGTCCGTTATTTGAATTATGTTGTTACTCTTAGCTTATGTGTGCATTAAAAAAATTAACAAATTATGTAACAAGTTATAAAAAGGAAATATGCAAATACAGTATCCTGTGGACTAAAACTTTTACTGGAGTCATTTGTACATTGGGTATACCTACTTTAACTCAAGTACATGGTTTGTGTACATCTATCGCCAGCAACTTGTAATGTGGCCTCAAGACAATACTCTTGTGAAAAAAAACGCTACGGAAATACATTTACTTTGACATTAAAGATTGTATGCAGAATGTGGCAAATAATAGGAAATCATTTCAAATACAGACAATAACTATATACTATATATACTATCAGAGGAGAAGTTTAATTTTGGCAGACCTAATTACAATATTTAATATTATTCTATACTTTATTAGTATCAAATCTTATGCTTCTGCCATTTATATAATGACAAATGCATATGACCATGTCTTACAAAATGCAATCTTGTTTCTAGAAGATTCTAGAAGAAATAATGTGAAATCAGATTACTTGATGATTCAAATGCAAATGCACAGTAATGTGTGGTACACTCACACTCAACAACTGCTGTCCACTGCTGTTTCAAGTTATGAAACGTGTGTGCCCTCACTTCTGTTGGGTACAAAACGGGATTAACATACAGTAAATGTGTGTGTTCATACTAAACGTCATCATTGAAGTCATTCATTGCATAAATCTGACTTATGCATAATATAAAATTACATTAGCCCAGGCAGAAACACGTTGCCTTGATCATGCTATTAATGGTGTAGAATGTTTGTGCTGAACAGGGTGAAAGTCCAACGGAGCAATACTGATAATAAGAGCTGAATAATTAAGCCTGGGCATCTCTACTAAATAAACATCATACAAATTTACAGCATTTAGCAGATGTTCTTAACCAGAGTGACATACAGAATTGCTTTGCATTTTTCGTAGTAGACCTTACCTCATTCTATTACAAATAAGCAGTAGGCTGAGAATTCAGTCAGGATTTGATGAAGGGAAAGGCACAAACAATTATACATAAAAGTAAGCGTTTTTGAAATATTTTATATTGCATTAACCATTTTTGCAGAGCTTTTATAAACACTCAAAAAAAGGGCATGAGGATCATGCAAAGCATAACATTTAAAAATACAACAACAAAGGTAGCGTTCTGTAACTAGGAATTCACACTGCCTTTCATCTAATCGATTCTGCTATAGGCACCAGGCTTTGAGAATTCACACCCCACTGTGTGTTATGTTCAAAGTGATAAACATAACCCAGTAGGACATGGGTTTAAATTCCTCTGGGCCTGCTTTAAATAATCCCCTACAGTCCGGTACATGCCCTGACTGTACACAGGCCAGCTCGCCCGCAGCAATATTGAATTATGAAGCATGATGTAACAGTCAGCGTTATGTTGTTCTGCTTTTCTCAGTTTAGGCAAGGGTAGGAAGCAGATGGCATAGCCTCTGGCCTGCTTTAGCATCAGGAGACTACAAATAATTACAAAGGTGGGGGTTGACAACAGCAGATGAAGAGACAATTATTAAAAATGCTACTAGACTGCTTCAATGAATTAAGGGCAGAGGTGGTCTTTCTGCTTAATACATTTTTCTTTTACTTGCTAAATTTCAAAATAAATATATGTATTTATTTTTTACTACATTTTCAAAACAGAATTCTTAATTTAGCTTGTATAAATTTATATATTAGTCTATCTATTCAATTCTTTTTTTATTTAGGCAGTTCTAGTCAGACACCCATGTACTCACACACTCACACCATAAATTAGACACCAATTAAACAAACCCATTTTTTTAACTCTGGGAGGAAACCAGAGTGTCCACAGAAAAGTAGTACTTTTACTTAAGTAAAGAACTGGCGTACATCTGCCACCTCTGCTTAAGGAGGATTATCACGTTACAATAGATGACATACCAATACCATGACCCACCATATTTCTAGTACAATATTTACCTGTTTCAACAGTTTAATCCAAGCAAAACAGCATTCCCACATTTATAAAGAAAAAATGTTGAACTAAGCATCAGTGACTGTCAACTATGCTAATGATCTAAATGGCTAATCATTTAATTAAGATTCAACACAGTAAAGCATTAATGTCCCTAACAAGTGACGTCCTATTTTTAATTTTCACATTTAAAGAATTAATGCTTACTGAGTAGAACTGACAGTTATTTTTTAATGAGTCTTTAAAAAGTATAATTTTAGCAACTGACATCCATTTCTCGTTCTGGCATTTAACACCTAAGCAGTACAGGGGGAACTCCCTAAAATCAAATATTGCCATACAAAAACACTGGCAGTAAAAATTCAGTAGAAATGGTAGTATTGAAGAGCTTTCAGTGTGGCTATGGTTTTGGATATGACATATTCACCAGCTCAATTCATCTCAGTCCCATCTTGCTAGAGCTGTACAGTCATATGTATGTGTTGTTATTGTAAATTGGTTTCAACCACAAAGCTCATACTTCAAGAACCCAAGGTGCTGAGGCAAATAAATTAATTGCAACACCCACTACCAAGTTTCAACCTGTCTCTGAAAGCAACTTTAGCACAAGAAGTATTAGGTTCAAAGGTCCCCCTAGGTTAGGTTTCAATAGCCTAACAGCAGAATAGCAAACCCACACAGATGCAGGTACTCTGTCAGGATGGGTTGTATAACAGAGCAGAAAATGGATAAAGAGATAAAACTTTATTACTGATCCAGATATAAACTTTGATCTATCTATTAATCATTTGCCCATTTTTCAAACTGTATAGCTTTATAGCTTGATGGAGAGGTACACTGTAAGAATGAAAGATCATTTAAAGGTCTCTCTTTCAATTTTTATATTTAGCTTCTGTGTATTAAAACTATTAATATAAATATAATAACTTGGAAACTTAGGTTGATTCTATTTTTTTAATCAAGGGTATGCAAGGAGGTTTTCTTCCTTATAACATTTAGGGAGCTCCTCTGTAAACAGTAAAGATAAATAAAATGTTAACTGTACTCGATCGTCCAAAGTGCAACATTTTAATTACTTACAAAAACACATACTCTGAAACTATAATTTAAATGTGCAAAATGGTAGTACCTTGTTAACTTTACATGTCCCTAGTAGCATCTAAATAAACAAAGATGCTGGAATCTTTGATGAGTTCTTTCCGTCAGCAAAAGGGAAAACTGTGGATGGTTTTAATGGTTATGCAGGGCTCCTTAGTTCCAGTGAAGGCACAGTGATGCTCAGAATTTTGTAAACACTTTATAGAGTTTTTTATATAGAGTATTGTTTTATATTTTTTTATTTTATATTTCTGCATAAACATGACCCAGGGACTGCGCTGACCAGCTATGTGAGGTACTGGTGGACATTTTCAACTTTTCACTCACTCAGGCAGTTGTCCCCACATGCCTGAAGACCGCCACCATCATCACTGTTCCAAAAAGTTCCACAGTGACTGGTCTGATTGACTACCGGCCAGTAGCCCTCACACCGATAGTCACTAAGTGCCTTGAAAGACTGATTACGAACCAGTCATATCATAGCCACCATTGACGTCACTGTGGATCCAAACCAGTATGCATACAGGAAGAACAGATCCACGGAAGATGCCATCTCCTCTGTGGTCCATACTGCCCTCACCCACCTGGAACAGAAGGACACTTATGTCCGTATGCTCTTCGTGGACTTCACATCTGCTTTTAACACCATGAGTCCACAGACTCTGACCAACAAACTCCTCTCACTTGGACAATAAACCTTCCTTGAATCCTTGAATCCTTGAATATACCACTTGGTACTCAATCACCATAATCGAGTTTGCATCTCATTTGCATAATCGAACAACTTTCTTTGACTTTTCAATTGCTTTTCTGATTATCTTGTTCAATAAAATAAAATCAAATAAAATCAATTTTTTTTTTTTATCGCTTCATATTCATTTTGAATTATCCCCTCATTTTTGTGGAGGGTGTAAAAGCTAATTAATCCTGTCCAAAAGTTTTAACACACCTGTTTCCCAGATGCCAAGACCCACTAGACAGAGCAGCTAGTGATTTGTAAGGTCCCAGTACACAACAGACTTGTTAATGGTTCGTTAAATTGCTGCGTAACTGTGTCGTATTTCAGTTTGCTTATCTTTTCATTTGTATTTCATTTGAAGAGGTAAAGTTTGCATGAAGCTGCTGGTCAGCAAACATACACATGTACTTAGCTCAGATTTGTACAGTGCATTATTTTCATATCACATCAACACGTTCAGCCCAACAGTTGTGTTGATTTTATTTGTGTGGAAGCCATTATTGCGTATTTGGATGCAGTAAAGCCAGTGCGTTCCTTTTGCAGTGTAGGATATCATACTTTACCACAATTGGCGGCTCGCTGAATTGATCGGCATACTATAATATGCGGTTAGTCACACAGCTTGATTGTTATTATAGTGAGTCAATTGCGCGTGAAATCGCGGCCCTGTGCAGACAGAGCTAAGCCAGGTTGCGACTGAGAGGAAGACATTAGCCGACGCTCCTAATGATGTGGTTTGTGTATAAAAGATGGCATTTCAATCATTACCAGCTGAGACTCTGTCGGATTATGTGTAATGCTTAGTATGTGCAGGAATTACAACCATAAATAACTGTACAGCAGAGGAAGTGCCTATGGCTGCAGAATTTCAATGGAAACATACCCCACCTCACCTCACCCCATTCCACCCCCCAAAAGATCATATGCCACATGTGTCAAATGTTTCATATAAATGGGGAAATTTGTATGGTGGGACGTGTAGAATGAAAAGCCCAGATGAAACAGAAACCCAGAATACAGCAGGGCAGATGGGAAACAGCCTAAAGCGGGTTTGTAAAAAAAAAAAAAAGTAAAGAAGTGAAGACAAGCATATGTTGTGATATGGATCCTGATACGGTCGATATACTGGTGACAAGTTTGACATGTTGGTTTGGAATAAATGCTGGTCATCATTTACATTTAGGAGATACCCTTATCCAGAGCCTTTTATAAATCTGTACAGGTACAATCCACAAAACTCAGGGATAAGAGCAGCTTGCCAAAGCAGAGATCTGAACCCTAAGGCTTCTGGTCAAACTACTGGTCTCGAATTTGTGGTGGTGGTGAGAATGCTGGGACCAGAATCATAAAAGGAAAGAAAATCTTCCTAAATGTGTGCTTTTAAAAGTTATGAAAAACTATTATTCTTCCATTTTTTTTTCTTATATTGCTTTTCTTAAAAACACTTCTAAGAGCGAGTGGTATTTTATAAAACATTATGTTCTTATGTTTTCTTAACCTTAAGAAAGTCTTAGGCTGTAAGAATGAAAGGAAAGGTTTTTTGAGGGTAGAAATATTCTGATTATGTTTTTGCCTTTAATAATATAAATGGATAGAATGGATATGGTTAGTTCTATTTAGGTGACTTTGTGGTGATGTTTGAGAGATGATGAAAAATCATCATCATCATCTTTTACTTCCAAAAGTTACATTATCTTAGTTTAAATAAGACCATAAAATAATAATAAGTAATAACAATTTCAGGCTATATTATATTTAATGTTATATTTTACAAAATGCATGATGATATATATTATATACAAACTATAGTGAATGTATAATAAAATACTATTTTTTCCATTTAATTCTTTTTATTCTTGTATAATGAAAAAGCTTCTTAATCTCGTCTCGGACTCGACTTGGACTCGGTTCTAGTGGTCTTTACTATAAATATGTTGATTCACCATGATATACTGGGATAGTGAGCATGCTGATCAAGAAATGCTGGGGATGCTGGGGTGGTGAGTATTTTAGCCAAACCAGTAGGCCAGTGGTTCAGAGAGCTAAATCACTGAGATAATTGCCGCTCCTTGTTGTTTTATTATGAAAATTTTTTTGATGGATTAGATCATATTCTCATATTTCCATAGACCTAAAAGTGACTTTTATACGTTTTTATTCCTTTTTTCCAGGAAACATCTTGAAACGTCAAAATTTACCATTTTGTTTCTTGCTTTAAAATAAAATAATCGCTCTATATAATATATAGCGCTATTGTTTTATTATATTTACCTCGTGGACAGTTCTGTCCATCTCTGCACAGGATACTCTGGTCTTAATCAGTCTGCATTATACAGTATTGACTTCAAATCTGCTAATGACATGTCCACCCCTGTATGATTTAGCTCTGGCATTTCTCACTGATCTCCTAAGGCAGTATAGCCCTCTTAATTCTGTTCATCTTCATAATCTGTCTCAACTCAGCTGGTGAAGAGCGTTACCCCTAAACTTTTGGAATACTTTCCCAGATCGAATTAGGAACTCCCAACACCTTGCCTTTTAACCTCATTAAATAATCTCCGTTTATTCTCGTTTATTTCCTTAAAATCTAAGGATTTCATAGTGCGCATCTAATTTGACTAGGCATGCCCGAAACATATCCATATTTGTCTGTTTATTTAGAAAAGGCTTGAAAACAAGCCGGCCGTGCCTCATGTACATAGAATCGTGTGCTCATGTTATATTCAACGCAGGTGGTAACATCATGTTTCAATTATTCCAGCTGTTTGGTTGCCCCCCTCCAAAAACAAACAAACCAACCAACCCAGGAGCCAATCTAATGATTCAGATACTGTAAACGAGAACACGCCCACATGGTACTGTAAACGGTGGAGATGTTACACTATAATTCAAAATGCTTCAACTTAGTTGGTGGTTTGATGATTTTTTTTCATATAGAGGTCTGGGGATTCCCATCTGCAAAAGTGTCCTCTTATGATAAAGTGTAATAAGATAAGAATAATATAATTAGAAGAATTATTTTGGCTCCCTAAAGATTTAAGGAACATCTTGTAGATTCTTTATGATGATAACCAACTGGAGCACCAACAGAATGGACCAAGAATCACTGATGAAATTTACAGCATTTATCACACACCCTTATCCAGAGTGACTTACAAACAGTACAATCTTACAATCACTTGTGGGTTATGGGCTTTGTTCAAGGATTCAACATTGGCAGACTTAGCTTGGTCTCGACCTCATTTGGACTTGGTCGTGTCTCAGTCTCGGGGTAAGGTGAACTTAAAGACCAGACATGTCTGGTGTAACATTAATTAATAACAGAACTTTTTTCTTCCATTATTGAATATGAATAGTGTATTGAAACAAAATAAATCAGTCCCTTCTCTACATGCCTAAATAAAATCTCCACTCTGATTGGCTAACAGGACAAAGCATGTATTTTATTCTGCTTCAATATCCAATCAATAAACATGTTTTATTAAGAATAGTCTAATTTTACAATTGCAAGTGTAAATTTTTCCCCGTTCCCTTATTTTGGTTAGAGTAGTTTCTGTTTGAAAAGTAAATATTGTGTTTTTACATTTAATAATAAAAATGGACAGAATGGACGTCGTTGCTATATTCAGATACTTAATGAGGTTAAGGGACACTCAAATCATCACCATCATTTGCTTCCAAAAGTTCCATTGCCTTAGTTGAACTAGGACTAGTTTAACTAGTTTATCAATTCATGTTGTAGTCAAATCCAAGGCCAGAGTTGGATGAGATGGAGATTAGGAATAAAAATGTATTTGTTTGTAATTCACTTCATATTCATTATACATTGTACAATATAATATTATTTCATCATAGATTTTACAATATATCAGTAAATAATAGTCTATAGGCTGAATGATTAATTATTATTGTTTTATAGTCTTAGTCAAACAGCGGCAATGCAACTGAGGATGATTGTGTTTCCCTTCTTCTCTCAAACCACATAAAATCACCTGAATATAACAAACAGCATCCATCAACCTCAATCCTTTCTTTATGTTCTCATTTCTTAATATGTCGCAGAGATTTTGCATGTGAAGATTTGTGCAGGAAGCTCCAGTTTGTGTTTTTTGCTGGAGATTAGAACAGATTGGAATTCTCTTTTCAAGATTGGAAAAAAAAAACGGTTCCATCCAGTCACTGCTAGCTTTATACCCATCAATCTCCAGCCTTTTAGCTTCACTCCACCAGATATTTTCTTTAATCTCTATGTTTTTAGGATCAGCCTGTTGCTTGTCTTATAAGCTCTTGTGCTCTGCTACTAACAGGACGATCTGTTCTGCCTGACAACAGAGCTCTGATTGGGCAGCCTGATTTTACCACCTTTGAAACAACACAGAAATTAGAATAGGCTTCGATTAAAGTTTTGTGCAGCATCGTGGGCAGCACGGTGGCTCGGTGGGTAGCACCGCTGCCTCACAGCAAGAAGGTCCCGGGTTCAATTCCAGGGTGAAGCAGCCTGGGTCCTTTCTGTATAGAGTCTGCATGTCCTCCCTGTATCTGTGTAGGTTTACTCCGGGTACTCCGGTTTCCTCCCACAGTCCAAAGACATGCGTGTTAGGTTAATTGGTGTCTCTAATAGTGTGTGACTGCATTGGCGACCTGTCTGGGGCTGTTCCTGGCCTTGCGCCCAGATTTGCCGGGTGGGCCCTGGCTGGCTTGCGACCCCGTGTGGATTAAGCGGAAGATAATGGATAATGGATTCAGCGTCGCAGTCCATCAGTTTCAGACTCTGTGTGAAGAACAGCATTAATATACGTGCATTTTTTCGACTGCTGCACCGCTGAGCAACAATTAGTTCCCTAATAGCCACACAGCTGTTTAGTTCTTGTTGCATGGTGTGTGTGGAAATGCTCTTACTTTTACTGTTTAACATAGCCATGAGTTTTGCTGTCAATATTTTACGATCCGACTTCACCAAGCACTTAAGTGATCTCTGATCACAGTTATGCGAGATTTTTTTCCAACCACATTTCTTCCGTGAAGTATGCCGGTTCACCGCTATCCAGTTCTTAACACAATTCCAGTCGTATCAGCAGTCTTCTTAGCTGTTTTCTTTGCTTGATCCATGCCAATAGTTTCAACTTTTCGAAACACAGTAAGATCTTTTACACAACCGTGTGTATGTTTTCGGTAAGAAATAATAATAATTATCCAGTCAACAAGTGTTTTTGAATTCTGTTTTTTTTTTAAATTAAGAGTTATTTTATTCCAAATAATTGTCACTTTTAATTATATAAGCTTTTTAATGCTGCATTCAGATTTCCCTTGCATTTTTGGTATAAACCGTGGTATATCCAATTTAATGGTGACCTTAGACTTTTGCACATACTGTATTTTAAAATGCTCATTTAATATCTATATACTTTACCTACTGAGTCTGACAGAATCTGTTCAGCAAGAGGATCTGTTGTTTTGCTGTCAAATGCGTTGTGGCCACTTTCTGATTTTTCACTTTTGTGTGGCTCATCTAAAATCTCACCAGGCTTCCCCTGCTTAATACAAAGAAAATCCACGAAGAAGAAGTGGAAGAAGAAGAAGATAGGAAACAGGGTTCACCCGTGTGTTTTCAGTGGCAGGCGCATGGCAAACCACAATATGGTAACCCTATTTTATACATATTGTGCAGTCTATTTTGGTGTGGGTTAAAAGCTGGACGTAGAACACGTGGAGAACCGCGTGTCCCCCGGCTTAAAAATAGTCCAAGGCTGAGCTGGAAGCGCAGGGCGTATTTGGAGAATGTTTCCGAGGCGGTCCTGCTTGAGGCGGTTTTATGCTTTTTTTCTTTCTCTCTCTTTATTTTGCTTCAGTGGCGCTCATAAACCGTCTGGGAGAGGCGCACACTGACTCCAGAAAGTCTGCAGTGGGAAGAGCCGTGTAGCCGCACACGGAACGCCCTCCCTCCCCTCCCAAAGCTAGACGCACCCGCACCCGCACACTCACAAAAGTGCTTGGCCTGCTTCTTTAAAATGCAGACCTGAATTCTGTGCATACTTCGACTGCGTTAGATAATGTGTCCCCACTAATACGTCACAAAACGCTCCAGGGGGGTCACCATGGCTACATCCAGGGGTATTCTGTTATTACTGTGTCATTATATTATTACAGCTACACCCAGCTGCATGCATGTTTATTACACCGTAAAGAAAAATCGCTTAAAATGTTTGGCGTTAGCGCTATTGAGCCAAGCCAACTTCTTAAAGTCTTAAAGTCCTATTAAACAAAAAGGCTTTGCAATTAATGACCCGTAACACCAGACCACATTTGAACACTTATTCCAATATTCTGAGTACTCTTTATCTTTTGAGGTGTCAGGGCTCAATTACAAAAGCAAGTGAAGAAGTTTGGCTTCATAAATAAAGACACTTAGGATGACCAGCCTGGTGGCTCTGTAATAAGAGCCAGCTGCTGGAAACAGCTGTGTGTAGGTATCTGAGTATGGGTCCCAGGTCAGGCTTACATGAAAAACTACCTTAACAAGTGCCAGTCCCAAAAGCCAAATATAAAGACACGAGCTTGTTACGTGTCTCCATAAACAAACTACAAAATTAGAAGGCAAAATGCCTCTTCTCCGTGCCATCTGGTGCAAAGGCAGAAGAGCAGTTATGTGTTTACAAATATCTATCCACACTGTGTTCACAATTTTAGACGACCCTTCCTGGTGCGAAAAGGGAATCTCAATGATCAAATTTATGTTGATACATTTATATTGTATGAATGCATAGAGAATTAACAGGTAACCAGGAACATTCAGGAGGGAATCGAAATGTAAAGGAGTGTAAAGGCTACGGACTGTGACACACATTTACATTTACATTTACAGTATTTAGCAGACGCCCTAATCCAGAGCGACTTACAACTTATACAGTCTTACAATTCAAGCGATGGTGGGTTAAGGGCCTTGCTTAAGGACCCAACTGTGGCAGCTTGGCAGGTGGGATTTGAACTCAGGACCATCAGGTTCATTTAGGTCCAGAGTCCAGTACCATAACCGCTAGTCTACCACAGTCCACACACCTTAGCTGCGGTCACTGCTTTCTGATCATGCTTGCACTGTTTAACATCCTCTTTAAATTTTGTGAAACAGCACGTTCACCAAAATGGACGTTGACTGGACATATAATCACATAGTAGTTAGATACTTTGCATATAGTGCTTCATTTGAACCAGTAATATGAAAACATTTAGTACCGAAAATGTGTTGTTGTTTTCTTTTTTTATAACTCTTTTTATTGCTTTTAAACATTTTACAGCAAAATCAACCTTGCACAAAACAACAATCAACTATGTACATACAACAAAAATAAAACCAAATATCCCCCCAAACAAACAGAACAAAAAAAATTTTTTAAATTCTTACAAACAAATCAACAAAAAATAATAATAATAACGATAATAAATAAAGAAAAAAGGGGTAAATACCCAATAAATAAAAATGTATATAAAAATAGATAAATGAATAATATAACAACAATACAAATAAATCAGTGAATAATGTTACATACAGAATATTAATTAATTAAGATGTATGATTGTCAGAGTTCTCCACAGTGATAGGGACTGAAAAAATGTTATAAAAGATGACCAGCACCTATAAAAATTATCTGCAGAACCCCTCAAACTGAACTTAAAATTCTCGAGGGGCAAAAAGTGCATGATGTTTTTTAACCATAGGCAATGCGAGAGGAGGAAGGAGATTTCCAACTAAGTCAAATTCTGCGTCTCGCTAACAGTAGGGTAAAGGCTATGGCATTTAATTCATGTGCGCTCCACTGGGTTATGCTTGAAGAAACGCCAAAAATAGCCAATATGGGACCCTGATCTAATTGCTTACCATAGACCATAGAAAGATTGAAGTACACGAAATCCCAAAACCGTATTAACTTGCAACATGACCAAAACATGTGATATAGTGTTGCTGGGTCAACATCGCAACGGGGACAACTGGATTTTGTTCCAGGATAAATTTGGGCTAACCATATGAGCTCTATGAACCACCTTCAATTGCATTAAGTTCAATCTGGCACAAGACAATGAGAAATTTGAATACTTTGGCCAGTATGTGTCCACAAATCGTTCTCGATTTCAAAACCCATCTCCCTTTCCCATTTAATATTTGCCCTGGAATGCTGCACTGTATTGAATGGTAGAATTTTGTTCCACAACACTTACCATGTTGTTTTCTGCCTCCTATTCCCTTTTCTGACAACAGGTGTCGCAAAGGTTTGCTCGTACTAGTTTTCTGTCATTCAGACGTCAGTAAGACAAATACAGTCACAATCTAAAAACTGAGTACACCCCTTACATGTTTGTAACTTATTTATGATAGCTTTTTATGGGACAACACAGAAGATATGACACTTTGATGGAATGTAAAGTAGTCCGTATACAGCTTGTAGAACAGTGTAAATTTGCTGTGCCCTCAAAATAACAACACACAGCCATTAATGTCTAAACCATGGGCACAAATGTAAGTAAGGGAAAATGCCCAGATTGTGCCCAAGGTGTCAATATGTGTGTATATTGTGTGACTACTATTGATTTCCAGCACTGCATTAACTCTGTTGGGCATGGAATTCACTAGAGCTTCACAGGTTACCACTGAAATCCTCTTCCACTCCTCCATGATGACATCACAGAGCTGGTGGATGTTAGATACCTTACGCTTCTCTACTTTCCATTTGAGAATGCCCCACAGATGCTCAATAGGGTTTAGGTCTGG
>JAUZSU010139737.1:0-15667 GCA_034780255.1 Parotocinclus maculicauda | reverse complement strand
ACACACACACACACACACACACAAGCCTCTTTCTCCAACCACTGACAATTACTGCTGTCCTGTCCCTTTCAGCACAATTACTTCTCAATTTCCTCCAGTATCTCACAATCTCTCTCTTTCTCTCTTACACACACACACACACACACACACACACACACACACCATCATCCCCCTAAAGGCAGTGTTCCCTTTGTCTCATTTCCTGCCTAGTCATTGTTTGTCCTCTGTGTTATCTGCATTGTAAATGCTGCATATAACAGACACCTTTTCCTTTTATGACTTCACCTCACACGCTTTCTGATCTCTGATAACAGCGTCTCTCTGGACTATTTTTCAGTGCATTACTGTTGTGTAAACGAGCATTGACTGCTATCTGCTTTATGAAATTCTTCTGCAAAACACAAAGTTTACTCTACAGCAGCTCATTCAGGCTGAAGTCCTTGAACTGTTTAGGTAACAAGTTTTACATTTTCCGTTCGTTAGCATAGGAGATTTCTCAAGAATTGTGGATCTCAACAAACACAGTTCCTTCAAATACACTAAAACATGTGATGGGCAAGCAGAATGCCTTCTAATGCATGTGTTTTAATGTGTGTGCACTTATTTTAGCTTTCAAATAAGTGGACGAGAGTAGGAGGATTGCACAGGGCAAACAGAACGTTTGGTTAGTCAGTTGACAGTCCTTGGTCCTTACTGTTAAATTAGGTCGAGCCCGTTTATAAAGTACAGGTATACTGTACAGAAGTTAATGATCATGTTATGTTCTGTAAAGGTGTAAAAATATATCAGGGTTTTTGCTGTTTAGCAGGTTTTTGCAGAACTTTTACATTTAAAAAAATCACATAATTCATAAACAATATATTAAAAATATTAATTCTAACAATTAAGGAATGTTATAAATGATAAAATATTAGGATTTACAGTAAATAGCTGTTGTATCTACTCAATGTGTAGGATATGGCGTGCTGTAAGCTCAGTACGGATGGAGCATGTGTGATACGAGAGTGATGTATGGTGTGTTAAGTAAAGAGAACGTTTTAATTACTTCAGCGTGTTGCTTGATTATTCAACAGTTAAAAACACTACAATAGTGTATTTACTTAGCGGATGAATACTCACCAAAAACGAGAAGTAAGACTAGAGCATCGCCCGCCTGAGTCACTACTTTGCCGACATGACAAGTTTTTATCTGTGGTGTTGTGTTCGCTGTTTGTGAAAGTTTTATTATAGACTAAATTCACTCAAGCCCTACGATGCCACCCAAACGTTCTGCAAGTTCTATGGCTAAAATAGTGTATAAATACTTAAATAAATATAGCGTCCCTACCACATGGTTTTTCTTTTTTCGCGGGTGGTCCTGGAACGTAACCCCCGCCATAAACGAGAGAACACTGTAGGACTGAAAAGTATAAATAGTAGTTTATCATGAGCTTTTAAATAAAATTAATTTAATTACTTTCAAGCACATATATTTTAAAAATGAAATGTTTGTCTTTAATTAAAAGTTTTTGTACTGTATATGTATTTTTTAAATAAATGTTAAGTAAAAAGTAAAAAGAAAGTTTAATAAGTAAAAAGAGTTTGCTAGCATTGTGCTCAAAATTCATTGAATTCCCATCACATTAAACATTTGGTTGTGAAGGGGAATAAAAAATTGAAAACAGTAATAACATACAATACTTTTACTAGATATGTAAACTTTTGATATGGACCATAATACATATATACAAAGATATGGGTTAGAGGTTTTCCCCTGGGAAACAATTGAAATAGGGCTTCCATTATACAAATATTCATTATCCAAACTGCTTTCCTAAACAAGGTACATTCAGATAATGGGGTTTGACTACATTTTGTGATTTGATAGAACTATGTATCAATGTATCCTGGCAAAACCATGCTGATATGACCCTGACTTTAGTTTTGTAATGGTTTCATAGATATTCTGTAAGCTTGTTTCATTTTTTGTATTGAGTTGCAAACAACCTTATGACCTTGTAAGAGTGTGTGAAAGAAGCAGCAGAAATAATACTAATACTGTATATTCTGTTTAACAGAAACCAGTTGTTTTCAAGTACTGGGCTTGTAAGGAGTGAAGAGCAGAATGATTATGAAGAGATTCAAGGATTGCCTGATAATGTTGGTTGGTAGAGCCTGTATAAAATGAGAAAAATAAAAGTTTGGTTATTTAATATGCATATAAATGAAGCTTTTTGTGTAAAATAATCCTCCCAGTTTCAGCAAAGACAGGCTCAGACATCATTGAACGCCTGACTGAGAAAAGACAAAGGGATCACAATGAAGCTGTTGCTGAGCTCCAGAGGGATCTTACTGCACTCAGTGTGGTATATGACTTTCTGTTTTGAACTGGAGATGGATATGTGAAACCTTTATTTAAAAAAGGTGTTGTTTCTTTTTTAGATTTTTGAGTCAAAGTTTAAACAAACTGGAGAAGATTTTCTTCTTAAACTGATGGAATATGATGAAAAAGTGGAAATACTTATGCAGAAGACAGAAAATTCTGCTGACTTAGAAGCCTTCACCCAGCAGGTATGAAAGGGATGTTCGTCTTATACCTTATTTACTTATTAGTAACTGTATTACAGATACTGAATCCTGGCAAAATATAAAATACAGTAAAACCCCATTGCCCGAATCCCAGTCTACAGGGAATTTTTGTCTGAACTGTGGCAGAACGACAAAACTGTTAGGTACATTTAGTGTCAGGTGACTATTTTTTGTTCAGTAAGTATATGTGACTTATTTTAACTTTTTAATAATGTAACTAGGGATGTCCAGATTTTGACACAGGTTTGTTGTTTTGAAAAACGTTCTATGTTGGAACAACGATGGTCACTCAAGTATACAAAAATTGTATATTTTATATACCTATCTACTGTATAAAAAGGAACTAGGCCTAATACAGATTTAAAAAGTAATTTAAAAATACAGTATACTTTAATAAATAACTTGTAAGTGCTGTACAAATATAGTCCTTTGCATGAATGTCCTGATACTTCTGTAAGTGAGATTCACATGAAACAGATGTTCTATATAGAGTATAGTTTAAAGCTAATTAAAACCTTAACACTTTTTTAAATAAAATGTGTTATCTTCTTTTTCACTTAGGATTTGTGTGAGGTTTGGAACGCAGTGAGCCATGAGTTTGCTATGAAGAGAAAATGTGTACATGATTTGGATGAAATGTTTGTCAGCTTAGAAACTGAACGAGCATCCATGGTAATGTTTCAAAATCATGTTTCATCATTGTTATGTGCAGAAATAATTCAGGAACATAAGGCATATTTGTCTTCATTTTCTAGATTTCTGCATTGCTAAGGAAATACACGATGACGCTTGAGAAAATCAGCTATGTGATGCCATGTGATGTGCACCGACTGATTGATAATGAAGCAATGGTAAGATAGTGTTGAGAGAAAATAGTTTAATGAGCTTGCAATATTAAGGGTGTATTTCAACATCGGTCACTCTGTACCTGTTTAATCAAATTCAGGGTACAAAACAGGAATTAATTAAAGCCAGTATTTCCTGGAAGGAGTGATATGTAAATTACATTTACAGCATTTAGCAGATGCTCTCATCCAGAGCGACGTATGTTTGATACAGTCTTACAATTCAACAACAAGCAATCCCAAGACCCAACAGTGGTGTTTGAACCCTGAACCTTCTGGTCCATAGTCCAGTATCTTATCCACTAGGCTACCACAGTCCTTTGTGTACAACAATTTAAGTTTCAGATACTGTGGCTGGTGGCATTCCACTCGTATTTGCAGTTTCCTTGTAGAAAAGACCCTTTATATTTACAAAACAGTAGCCTAAAAAGACTGTGTCTGTTTTGGTTAACGACCTATTTAACAGAACATAATGTAATCGTTAAACAGCGCATATTTTCATTACATGGTGTTCTCGTGACACTGTAGGGCAAAAAAGTCTCACCTGGGTCACATGGGTGTGATTGACACATTGTAAGAGTTTCTTATGTTGTCTGTTTAACATAGTTGATAAACCAAGCATTATTAGCAAATAGACGAGCAGTGGCAAAACTGCATTTGAACCTAATGGAAAAGGAACTGCAGAAAGAGGTCCTGTACCGTCTGAGATGGGAGGCAAAGCTTCAGGACTGGAAGGAAATCAAAGCCAATGCAGCAGTCTCTCATTTTAAGTAAGTCTGTTATGATCTTACCCATAAAGTATGATCATTAGGTTAAAGAAAAGCATAACAATGAGTAAAAATCAAATAAGTGTAACGACTTGCCATTATTATCTGTAGAGACTTCATAAACAGACCTGAAATTCAAAACCCAAAAGCTGTACAGGACACTCTGAACACCATGCGTTCATTAAAGCAAGTGTACTCTGAGCAACGCCAGAACATCCTTGAGCAAATCAGGTGGGGTAATCAGACGTATAAAACAGGTACAATGATATACTAAATATTGTTGAACTAACATTGTTAAATTTGTGTTTCTGTTTAAGAAATATGACACCACCGACATGCTCTAAGTCACTGGCTGTGGAATGGTACTCTTCTCTGTCTTTTATCGGTGAACAAATTGGTAAGAATCTGGCTTTTAGATTAAATTAAATTAAATTAACATAAATGAATTTAATGTGTACCTTTACTCCAAATAGATCGCATGCACATCAACACCATGATGAAACTACGCAAGACCTATGAAGATGCCTGGCAAAGCTGCTTGCTTGAACTTGAGTGCTTAAAGGTTTGAGACCTTAAGGACATCATGTTTTAAGAATATTTGTGCAAATAATTTAAAAGAAGAAGATTACATTGACTATGCTGTCACATACAGAATGATGTATCTACCTGTGGATTCACTTCAAACGAGATACAAGACATGGTTAATGTTGAGTTGCTGCCTCTTATTGGAAAGTGCCAGAACCAAGCAGAAGAGCATTTAGCAGCAATGGATGTAAGTTTAAAACATACAGTATCTATCAATTATGATGTAGTGATTATATAATAATATCATAATGAGAAACATGACAAGTTTGTATAATATTGAAAAAGAAAATACAAATTTTGGATGCCCCAACATTACATCTACTATATTAGGATCATTCAAATAAACAATAGTATTATAGTATATAATAAAACCCAATATGTTATGTGGTAGGTGATGTAATTACAGTTAAAGGCATTTGCTTTATTACTTTATAGAAGTCGTTTGAGACTTTGGCAAAAACGGCCGATTTCCTGAGTAAGTCTTTGTACAAGTTTGTGCATGGAGCAGCTCAGCTCTGGGAGGTACACAATGCAGGCCTGCAGAAGAGAGAGAGACAGCTGCTAGATCTTCTTGACCAGGTCCGCTATAACTATGAACAGGAGAGCCAGGTGAGATACTATGGTTAGAAATACAGTTCAGTTAACATGTTAGTTGTCAGACATGCAGGCGCTTAATAAAACTGACAGTGTTTGTTGATTTAAACTTTTGAAGTAAAAAACAAACAAATAGTGGGAGCCAAATTATGGAAAAGTTTTAAATACTTAATGAAGTTGGAGAGATAAAAATGAATATACACCTGATAGTGGACCTAGATAGTAGACCTGATCTTCTGGTACTGCATCAGCAACCCGTTCATAACCGAGTGATGGACTGGACTTTAGGGTACTTCTGGTACATCTGTACTCTGTGACTTCTAGAGATAAAATTCACAACCTTGAATGGGATAGGTGGGGTTGAAATGTGAAATCAAATCGTACTGTCATATTGACCATCAATAGCTAATTGCTAAACTCCATGCCTCAATATTTTTGGACATCCTATGGTTATGCCCATGTTTTATAATTTTTCATTTTTGATTACCCTGTCGTGACTTTTTGCTGTTTTGTCTCTAGAAGAAAGAGGCTCATCTGGATGTGCTGCTGGACAAACTCCGGCAGGAGAGCACAGAGAATGCCCTCAAAGCAGCACTAGAGAAGGCGCTTAACTGTTTGGAGGAAATAAAAAATGGGTAAAGAGAAAAGTATTGGTTTGCGTCTGTGCAGCAGTCTTTGTAGTTATATGTTAAGGAAAATGTCCCATGTTTCACAGGCATGTCACTTTCTATGAGAAGGCTGTTAAATTAATGGATATTTACCCTGCAATGGTAATGGAAGAATTAAACACATACAGCTCAGCAGTCAGTCAATTCTTTAGCGTCCAAGAAGTCTACAGTCAGGTACAACTGCTATAAAAAGCATCTTTGGGCTTGTGAAATATAATAACTACTTAATTGTGATTAATACATTTAACAGTAATAATTAATAATACTAGTTTGTCAGTTATTCTTAGAATTTTGAACATTTTACTTAGGACATGTTTTCTTTTATATTCAAGGACCCTGAGGAGCTACAAATGCTTTATCCTTCTTTTATTCTTGGTAAATATATATAAAGCTGTCACGTCACTTTATGGATCTTGTAATATTTCCCATGCACACTTGATTGCTTATGATATTTTATTTCTGTCACATGCAGCACAGACAGCTAGTATAAATCAGCTAGCCATAACTGAGGTAGGTATTTGTCAAAAGCCCTCTCCAACTCTTGGTATGTCATACACTTTTGTCTGACATGTTAATATTCCTTAAACACACTGTGTTTTTATGTCCATCAGGCTGAAGCTGAAAATCCCTCATTGAAGTTTGAAACCAATGAAACTTTCACAACTACAAAGGGAAATGTGTACCACTGCCAAGGCTTTGAAGTACAATGTGAAGCAGATTTGAACGTTGTGGAAGTGGAACCAGCTCTGTATCCTAAAGGTCTAATGATTGAATTGCAAAAAGTGTAAGACCAGTATGTCTACGATGTAATATTTGTCATGTGTTATTTTTAGGGTTTAAGTCTATTTTGTGTCTCTTAGTGTAAGACAGGAATTCTTTAACCATCTTGAGCAGAGGTATCAGGCAGTTTTGGACAACACATTGGCTCTTATGAATGCCAAAACAGACGAGCTAAAATCTGAGCTCGATCTTTGCCTGCATCTTCACCAACATCGAGCCAAGAGAGTTGAGATGGACATCTACAATGTCAGAGCAAGTGTGTCTTTTATACTGCCCTACTCAATGTAATTCTAGAATCTTACGTATTTAATAACATATTTATCGTTACATTCTGTGAAACAGGATGTTGACTGGACATTACCATAGTCACACAGTCTTTTATTGCTTCTGTAATGTAAATGTAAAAAGTGCTGTCACAAGAAAACTGTGTACAAACGATATGGAAATCATTAGACAGTATAACACTACCATCTACACAACATCCCTACTGAAACAATATTTTTAATGTTGTGAAAATGAATAATAATATACAAAATACCGTAATTCAATTCAATTCAATTCAATTTTATTTATATAGCGCTTTTTACAATGGTGCATTGTCTCAAAGCAGCTTTTCAATATTATATTATCTTAAAAGGCCAGTCTCAAGTTGAGCAAGACTAGTGCGACAGTGGAAAAGAAAAACTCCCTGAAAGTGGTAGGAAGAAACCTTGGGAGGACCAAGACTCAACAGGAGACCCACCCCCCATGGGTGGCCTAGATGTTAATTAAATAAATACTTAAAAGTATATTAAGGTATTATTATAATATAATTATAAAACAACTAGATTATAAAATGAGTCCTCAGTGGGAGGTCCTTGGAGGCACATCGTCTCCAAATGTCCAACCGATGGAGGGAGTTACTGCACTCTCGTGGGACTGGTTTCTGTTGATGGAGACCAGCAGAGCGATGCCGAGCTGGAAGAACATCCAAGCGCGTGGTTCCAGAACTGGCACCGGAACATCAGCTATGAGAGAAAAGAGAAAATGTAGTTATTGATGGGTTTGGAGCACAGAGTCTATTATGTACTGTTACAACAGTTTCTAGAGAAAAACAGTAACACAAATGAGGATGGCCTGACCAATGTTTTGACTCCAATATTACTAACAACATGGAAGATCAGTCACATAAACTGAGACTCATCATCTGAATCTGAACAAGTTGTGAACAAGTAGCTGAAAGTCTTTCACACAAACACAAGTATCTTGCACAAAAAAGTCTCTATAAACACATCAGCTTACAAGCAAGCAACTGGTAAGGTCACACACACATCTGTCACATGACAGTCCAGAAGTGCCCCCACATTACACTTGTCCACTATATAAAATGATTTGTTGTCATAGTACAATTGCAATGATTATATTTGTGTGGAATGTTTTAGACCTAGTTGTGTAAAGTCTGTTTGGTGTTTCTAGCTGAGCTGGTCTTGCATCAGGATCGTGTAAACAGGCACTGCAGAGGTGTTCTCGAGGCTTTAGATGATTTACGATCCAACTTCAATGAACAGCAGCTCCGACAGCAGACACTAAATGAAGACTTTCGCTCTAATATCTTCAGCATGGAAGAAACTTTTCTCAATGCTACAAAGTCTGACAAGTAAGTGTCCAATAATAATAAGGAATATCGAAAAGTTATTTGATTCACATTTCATTACTACAACTGGTTGTTGCTTACATTCTTGTGGTTTTACAGGCTGGTGAAACTGTGTGCATCACTACAAACCAGTTTGGATGAACACCTCAGTGTCCTCCAGGAGTCACAGAGGCAGTTTAGGAAAAATGTGGAATTTAAACTTGTGGGCCTTAGAGAGGCCAGTGCACAACTAATGAAATCGTTTAAGTATGTTTTTTTTCTTATTTTTCTCCTAAAATATGAAATCAATTCCGAGCCACGAAACACATCAGCAGTCTTTTTTTTCGTACTTTTTTTAAAGGCTGTTTTCAGAGGGAGGAAATTTTTCCCCCAGAGAGGTTGAGACATACCAGAAGCGTTTAGAGAAGATAGCGACACGCATTGACGTGGCTGATGAGGCTCTAATAAAGGACATGGAGGGTGCAGAGTCCAAATGCATGGAACAGGTTTGAATATGCAGTGCACATGTTTTTGCAATGACTACAAATATGATTTCAAATTGTGCATTACAAAATAAACGTCGTGCCACCATGCCATCATATTAGTTGGTATAATGACCATATATATTTAATTTACAGTCTCCTTATTAGAATACACCGGAAAATACAAAACTTTTATGCAGTATTAAAAACTTTAAAATAATCGAAAAAAATATTTTTCCCATTACACTAAAGCAATAGCTACATCTGGCAGCTTCATCGGAATGCCAAGTTGACCCTTTTACAGTCTGAAGAAGTTTAGAAACCACCTTTTCGGTAGGGGATCATGGTGAAAAGGTTATGATATGCTAAAGCTCATGAAGATTGGAATGAAATTTAGTGGAAAACATTATTATAAAGTGACGAATCCATGGTCATTATGCAATTGCTAATCAACAATTCTATGGGTGGCTTTTGAATAGTACTGTATATGTTTCTCTTTTAGGCACGAGAGATAGTCAGTAAGTCTGATGAGAAGTACCAGTGTCTGACATTGGATTTAATGTTTCTTGAGAAAATCCAAAGAGCTCTCACGAACACACAAGTCAGGATTAAAGCAGAGGTATTCATTTTATTGTTTATTTTATTGGAAATTGTAGCATCGCCTGAAATCAGTTCTAACAACATGTCTACATGAAGGCCATGAAGAGCAACATGCAGAAGAAACAGATCAACAATGTAATGAGTGAACTAGAAGAAATGCTTATTGCTTATAATCAACCCAGTCTGGACAAGAGGGTAATTACAAGCATGCTTTATGTACATTACTCAAACCCAGTGGTATCTGACCTCACCTGCCCCTTTGGTGGAGACACCTCCATTTCTGACATTGAAGGTTAGATATTTTCGTTGTTTGTTTGTACAGTATAATGTGTTTAAAATGTATTTCAGGTAGTAATTACAGACAGCATTTCAAATCTAACATCTCCCCTGATAGAAGAGCTAAGAAAAAGATGTCAGTATCTTGACTGCTCTTTGGTATGTCGCTGCACCACTACTCCTTTTTTTATGATTATAATTATAGCTGTTAGAACACCATTTATCAGAATCTCTTCACCTCAGGACCCTTCTACGGCTGTTCCACTAACTGATGCCCCTCTTCAGGGTGCATTTGCTGTGGCAGCGCGTCCCCGATTCCGGAAGGAGAAGTTGGGAAGCCCAGATTCCCTACTCCAACCCAGTCGCATGGGCGTTGCGTTCATGGATGACGCAGCTGTTGGTGTGATCCGCGCACTGCTCAGGTAAAAATAAGAGGGTGACACTAGCACTTGCAATTTTTAGTTTCATGCACTGTAAAAAAAAAAAAACATTTTGTGAGCAGTGTGCTATCTCAGGAATAGCAACACAGCACATTTCTTTTACCATCAGCATACAGCTTTTTCCCCTGAGGGCTTTCAACATCTTGGTAAGGCCCCCAACCAGGAACACACAGTTTCTAGATGAATAACGGAACTGCATGTGAAAACGAAGAAGTGATTCACTGCTCACATGGTTCACAACCTATTTTCTTTCTCGAAATCACAGGATAAGCAAACCTCAAGAAAGTGAAGACTTCAATCCAGATCTTAAAGCAAGAAGTCCATCAGCAGGAACAGGTGACAGAAGTGTTGCTTAGTTTCAGTTTTTAGTTTAGACACTGTGTAACATGATATGCACGCCAAAGAGAAGATGTTACTGTAGCTAATTTGAAACAATATATGGCCATGTGACTACACTGTGATGTTGGTCAACTTGAATATAGCTCAACTAACACATGTGGCCCAGCTATTACCATCCAGTCTATTTAAAGACTATGTATAATCATATCTTCTGCCTGTTTGGACTCTTGCACAAACACTACTCTCCTAAAATGCCAAAACAAGAGGGGGAGCCCTCTTAAACTAAACAGAGTTCAGAACGAGGATAGAGTGATGCTTCAACAGGTTCAGACAAACTTAGATTGTGTAAAGTCACAACCCAAATGAATAAACAATTAAACTTTTCTAATCGATGAACAACCATGTCAGCTATGAGTGCTCGAATCAAAGCACAAGTCTATATGGGAACCCTAATTCAGTTTAATTAAGCCCTAATCACCCAGGATGTTTTATTTAGAGGTATTGAAAAGTGAAAAGGGGCTTAGAGTGCAGATTGTGTGTTTGTAGAGCACAAAAATGCTGCTCTGGAAGTATCCATATCCATGATATGAACCAATTTTTAAATTACTTTTGCACTTTTTTCTCCTAAATGTAATCATGTGCAATTTTTCATTTACACATTTTTTCAAAGAAGTGCTTCTTTTTGGACCTCCTTTGTTCTTCTTTGTACTTCTCTGGTCAGTAAGGGATTTCAGGAATTAAGAAGTATTTTAAGGATTAAGAATTAGCTTGTGTAGCGAACACGTTATGCTCTTCTAACCTGTGTATTTAGTGCAATGATTAAATGACCTACTAGGAAATTGTCGAGAGTGCCTGCAACATCTCCAGTCACCACAGAATGCGGCAGAGTTTCAGTCCGAAATGGCACCCGCACGAATTAGGTTGACCAGAAGCCACGGCATGTGCAAGCCATGCTTAGTTTCAACAGTTGGCCATTGGTTGAGGCTTTATTTAAACTGATCTGAAACCAGCAAAAAAGCACTATTTCTATATTTGAGGTAAACTCAAGGGAGTTATATAATGTTATAATATAATATAATATAATATAATATAATATAATGTTTCAAACTGAATAGAGTATAAATATTTATTAAGAGCAGAGGTAAATACATAATTTAAGTATCTTCTGATACCTTAGGAAGAAAATATTTGAGTTTGGGAGATTTGGATGATTATCTTAGACTGAAATTGTTCAGTAAAATTTCCTCTGTGTTGCTTACAGTTTCTATTTTGTTGTGTGGATGATATTTTGTGATTTGATTCATGTATCCTTATGTAACCCAGTTTCCCAGTGAGGCTACCAGTTTATTCCTGTACTCGACCCATTTTAAACTTACTTTGGTTCCAAACAAAGCCCAAGACCCATATAAACCCCAACATGCGTGACCCAGTGTGGTCCCACGCTGTACCCATTTTATGCGCATCATTAACTCAAATGGGCTGCTGCACAAGGGGGTCCATGTGAAAAGTGAGGACAAAATGTGACAGGTTTAAAATGGGCTACCCTTGTGGGGCCCATAAATGGACTATAATAATCCGACATGGGGCCCATCTGGATATGTTGGATTGGTTATCATGGCAATTTTACCGCTGCTCGCTTAGCCTACTCCTGAAAGGAGGCGGCATCCAGGCACTTAAGGACATGGTTAGCACTTCTGGGGAACTAAGTTTCCTTGTTGTTTTGTCTTGTCAACGGTGTCTGTGCGCATCTGGAGATACAGTGCATCGCCAACAATAAATGTGCGTCTGTCGCCCTCTAGTGCCCATATGCAAGCTATACAGAGTTAGACCTCTTCTCCCTTGTTGGTAGCTGTCATGTGAAAATAATTATCTACTAGTGGGTATCATTTGAAAAAGGTTAAGGGCATAGGGTGCATGACTGATCACATACAACATGCTTTTGAGCTAATGTGTTGTCTTTTTTGTGTCATTTCTGGCTCATTAGCTCCTCATGGACCTAATTCTCCTGCTGGGTCAGGTCAAATATCAGGCAAATGTCAGAGCCAGTCAGGTCGGGAAATCCTGCACAGAAGATCGCCTGAGTCTGTGAGCTCCTCAAGGGTCACAAGTATACAGCTGAGTATCAGAATGTTCTAGATGCACACATTCACATGCAAGCTCGTTGTTTATCATACTAATAAATGTACTTTTCTTTGTTTTTAATGCCCTAAGGGTTAAGAGGTTTTCTAGATTGAATCGGTTTGATAAGAGATTTCAGGTGTTTGGTTCTAAACCTGAAGAGCAGTACGGAATGTAAGTCCGAACAGCATATCTGAAGTACATATTCAATGTAGGACTTTATAGGTTCGCAAAAGCTTGTGTCTAAGCAATTTGTTTTTATTAGTGTTACTTTTAAAGGTGGCATCACAAAGATTCTGTGGGAAGCCAATGACATGGTTCTGCAGATTTCTGAGGTACACCTTGAATTTTTATTTCAGTGTTATGCCAAGTTCAAATGTGGCAAACTTAATGCATTTGTCACTCAATGGGCTGCACTGATCAGGCACATGCTACTCAAGGTGCTCTGGGACTGCCTGGTCCTACCCTGGGTCTCTGTAGTCTTTTCTTTGTGTTTAAAGAAACATGCAGGCTGGGTCATGCAGGCAGGGTAAGTAAGATGTGCTTGACCAGGGGTACCCATGCATTACAGTGGCACTCTTCTTAGAGTGGTATTCACTCTTAGGACTACTACAAGAAGAAGGACCGTCGCCCCATCAGTCGACCTCGGTTCATTCAGGATTCTTTTGAGCAGTGTGCTGAGGAGTTAAACAAGAAGCTCCTTGGCTACCAGAGTCAGACCGAAGAATACCACAGCAGATGTGTGCAAGGTTAGGCTCTCCCTGCAAACACATTTCAAATGCTGCTGGAACTCCTGATTGACTCACTTATGTGAATATCTTAATAAAACAAACTTATAAACTTTGGGAAAATTCCAACCATGAATGAGGTAGCCAGATTTTCATTCAGCATCTAACGGTATTGTCAAACTCTTATATGTATTTTAATATCCAAACCTGTTATCTGAGCTACTTACCATTTACAATAAATAGCAAAATAACAGTAATAATGGTATTCCAGTGGGTTTTATTTTTATTTGATTGAGCTTTTACTTACTTTAGTAATTAAGTAGGGACTTTTTTTAGAAACTAGGATAAAGGAGATTATGGGTTTGAGTTTGGGTTTTACTCTGCTTTATGTTGTCATGTAGCCTAACATGTTTTTCAAAGCCTTGGGAGATAAAACTATAAAATCATAAAATATCAAAGATCCTCCAACATTACGTTATTTTATGTACAGTACTGTGCACAAGTCTTTGACCACCATTAGATCAGACAGACCATTGTTTGAGCAGTGTTATAATGACCATATATAATTATTTCTCAGACTATTTATTACAATACAACCAGAAAATACAGGAAAATTGTATGCCGTATTTTAAAAATGAATAAAAAACAGGAAAAACGGCTTAAATATGCTACAGTGGCAAGTATTTAGACTGATCTCCCCTTAGAATTGAGCAATAACAGCATCTGGCAGCTTCATCAGGATGCCTAGTTGACCCTTCTACAGTCTAAAGAAGCTTGGGCAACAGGGTGAAAATGCTAAGATATGCAAATCTGATAGAAAATTCTGGTCTTCTTTGTTATGCTACACAACCACCTTACTATTTAAATAACTTGGCCTTAATCCAGTATCTTTCAAGGTGGCTTCCTGATGGCATGTTCCAAACATAGCCTAAAAGATAGGCCCCCTCACCCATTACTTGCCTTTTGTTTCTGAAATAAACAAGTCCTATGACTTTTGACTCACCCTGTACCTTTAGCTTTGGACTGTATATTATAAGAATATACGTACTTTAATTAGTTCATACATCCTTCACAGGGTCAATTATGATTAACATCGTTAAATTATCTGCATTTAAATATTATTAAATCACAATGTTATTAATGAGTTAACATTACCAGCCCTATTTTTTTAAACCATGATTACAAAGATGGGAATCATTCTAGAGCTGACTGTATGTTTTTGGCCAGAGTTCCAGCAGCAGCTGAAAAACATTGAGTGGGCTGTCTGTCAGATACCTGAGGTGCTTCTCACAAAACTAAGGGATCAACATTTGGAAGACCTGAAAGGGAATCTGACCCTCATTCACAATCAATTTGAAACGTTTCACAAGCAGAGTGAACAGAAGAAGGCAAGTATCGTAAACGTTTGAACACCCTGGTAAAGTGACATTATTGATTTTTTAAACGAATAAAGCTTTTATAGGGAACAAACCCAAATCTTACTCAGTGCACTGCTCCTTACAGAAGGAACACAGCAGTAAGCTACGTGTACGTCTGAGCCACCCAGCCTGTAAAGAAGAACTAAACAGTCTGGTTACAGCTGAGGATAACAGACAGGAGGAACTTAGGAAGGCTATTCAGGATAACAGACTTGAACAGCAGGTACCTTACTTTCTTGTGTTTACTATTCAAACTGCTTGTTTATACATTTAGTTGTAATTGCGCTTCCTTTCGTGACAGAGCTGCATTAAGAAGATAGCAGATGAGTTTGTTGCTGCACTTGCCACAGTGACTGAGAACTTGCTCTTCCAGCTTGACAGCATCGTGAGTGCTGATGAAGTCCAAGGCAGATGTAAGTAGCCTGTAATTATAAGTAGTTAGTAGAAGCCCTTGTTGTTTACTTGTGATTTAAATATTGCCAACCTAATACAGTCGATTCCGGTTAATCGGACCACATCGGGACGCGATCGTTTTGGTCCTAA
Organism: Parotocinclus maculicauda; assembly: GCA_034780255.1. Taxonomy (NCBI): domain Eukaryota; kingdom Metazoa; phylum Chordata; class Actinopteri; order Siluriformes; family Loricariidae; genus Parotocinclus; species Parotocinclus maculicauda. Next base: position 304 of record JAUZSU010139737.1, on the reverse strand, counting down.
TAAACGGCTGGCCCGATTAAACAAACATGCCCTATGTTACAAGACGGGACGTGCTATGTAACATATTTAATATTTATTAAACCTTTATTGTGTGATTTACACGTATAGCGAACGTACAAACAGGAACTACTGTTGCTTACCAACTTTGTTCATTGAAACGCGCAAATGTCGTCTTTGCCAAGCCGGTAATTTTCACCAACCGATACTGACTAGTGTTTTATGGTTGATGCTTGATCTTATCCAGGAAACCAATTTTTTTTTCAAGCCGTGGCATTTTGGCAGGGGAGACGAGACACACACAGTT
>JAUZSU010139736.1:0-27733 GCA_034780255.1 Parotocinclus maculicauda | reverse complement strand
TATATAAAACCACACACACACACACACACACACACAGATATATATATATATATATATATGTGTGTGTGTGTGTGTGTGTGTGTGTGTGTGTGTGTGTGTATAAAGTCATATCAATTTTACATCATATCAGTCACCCCTAACATATGCACAGTTATGCAGGTATGGACACGGCACCTCTACATATGGCCAACCCATCGCAGGAACAGGATGTGTTGTATTCATAAATTTATTGCAGAAATCATACAACACCAAAAGTCTCTTTCTCACCCGGAGAGCGCCTCGGACTGCACCAGTAACCACCAACCAGGAACACGGATCACTCTGTGAGCTTCTGGCACCTTTCCAGCATGACAAGAAGCAAATGATTTGAACCGGGTACTTCTAAATAAGTAATTATAGAATACCAACTCTCATGTACTCCTTATGTAAAAAATAAAGAAGTCCAGCTCTTGTTTGTGGTGGGTTCAGGGAGACTTGCAAAGTAGGAATACACCCTGGGAAATCAGGCACAGGGCATGACATAATCTATATATAATACAATAGATTCACCACACACATAGACTGTACATTCATGAACCCAATATGGAAGCATATGACATTGTACCATTGGTCGTCTCTATGGGTAAAAGCAAGTCTTGCTGGTTATGAACATGTATGTATCAATGTATTATTAATACTAATAGTAGATCTATAAAAATGATCTACTGTATATACATGCAATACTATACTAAATCGCATTAGCATAATATAACACCTCAATGCAATTAATTCCATGTGCTGAGGGTTATAGGCTGAGAACCACTGCTCCATTGTATTAGACAACGTGAACTAGCTGCAGTATGTGAGTTTGTAGCAAACTGTGCAGCTCTCTGGCATCACTCTGTGCTCATTGCTGTGAGAGCATGGTAAACACGTGTCAAAAAGAGAGACGACCGAGTGAGGACAAAGTTTATTTTGGGCCCGACCTCTGTTTCCAACCACTCCCCACTAAAACAACATCATTATACTCTAATGGGGCCGCTGGAGAGCCGGGTTCACCTTCGCCATTACTCCCCAGGCATCCACACCCAGCGGGCAAGCCACTCCATCAGCCTCAAGGTCAGGCCGAACATTGCCCCCGATACCCTGCCTTTGCTGTCACCCCTCCCCAACCTCTGCCGCCCCTCCTGTCCTCCTCCGACCCATCGTGATGCCCCTCGCCCCTGCAGCGACCCCCCTCCTAACCCTGGTACGCCTGCTCTCCTTGCCCCGACCTCTTCAGGTCTCAGGGTGCCACTTCGTGATGGATGGTGTGCAATTAGTTTCATCCAGCACTGCCCCGGATTCGCTCCTGCCCTCTCCATCTCCAAAAAAATACGGCTGTCAGAGAAGTTTCATGCTGCCGGCCACCAACAGGCCAACCAATAAACATACACAATAAATGGAAAAAGCTCCATTGGCAGGAGTTTCAGCGGTAGAATCAGTACCAACAAAATCTGTGTTACCTACATTTTCCTTATACATTAACAAAATGTTCTGTGTTTCTAACACACTTTCCGAAATGTCACCAGCTTCTTTATTATGCATTAACGCGCCGCGCTGATGTTCACAGGGTGCAAATGCAGAATGTCTACATTTTAAGGGGTTCTGAAAAGGATACAATGCTAAAAATGACAAAAAACAGCAAATGCATTCCTCCCTCTTGAAGACAAACATCAAGGATCCACTCTCATAATTAATTCATAACTTCAGTTAAAAGGCTTCTAGTCAAGGGCTTCCTTGCCTGTTTGACATAGATAAAGTCACTTTTTTGCCATGGGTTAAGCTTCATAGTTGTTCCTTACACTGTTTCTCAAGAAACCTTAAAAATGCAAGTAGCATTTAGAGGCTTTGTCTTTGCTATTGTTTGCGTTATATAACATACAATTAACAAGAAATATGACTAGTTGTCTCTGAAGACCGACTCAGAGAGCCTTATGAAGCTTATAATCAGAGCCTTATGAAGCTGCCTCTATTGCTTAAATGCCCTGAAAAATTGAGAGGTTCAGCCAGAGCTTCTCTCCAATCCCCTTCAGCAATGATAAGATCCCTGGAAATGTACAGCTGAGCAATTTGGAGTCAAGATACAGCCTTCAACTTGCACTGTCCTGGCATTTATTTTCCTTCATTTCAGAGTATCCAGAAAACATAGCTTGGAAATCCATATAATCAAGTAAGAACAGAGAAAATGCTCCATTTTTGGTGCAAGAACACATTTTTTAAGCATTTCTGTTGATATATAGGTACTCCATCTACTATCTGGGTATAAGTTGAATTTATTATATAAAATAGGTTTTTGGGTTAATCAATTTTGGGCAGGGGAATTTGGGGAATTTGGGGTTTTGCCAGGTTGTAAGTTATTGTGTGTTTTAAGCATGTATAATGTAGTCTAGGCTACGATGTGTACAGTAGTATCTCCCCTATATAATTTTCTTTAAAGATCAAGTATAATCTATTGACTGTTGCTGCTATGTTGACAACCCATAGTAAACAGTAGACAAATGATTAGGAAGACATGTCAACAGATCAATTTCCCACGATGCAAATCCATCAGCCATTCTTAGCCATTAAAGTCAACTGCGTCTACTCCTAGTTCTCCGCAGCTGCCTTAGCTCCATTTTTCTCCAGAATGTCACCGTTGTAGCACCTATGCACAGCTCCTAGTACCAGGCTGGTTTCTCCAACACCAAGGAAATAAGACTGACGACCAAAGACACAGTGAAAGGACAATGGTGGAACGAGGCGACACATATCCCTGCTCAATACGACAGACGGGATGAACCACAGAAACCGAATGCAGGACAAATGAACTACACTTACCACCATTACGCGAATCCATTCAAATCGCCAGGAAGCCAAAATATCCTCAAGGATATGGCTTTCCGGCAGACGGCCATCATGAGAGCCCGGCACCTTGTGGACCAGAATAAATTGAGATCTTTAAAAAGCAGGGTTATAAAAGGAATACAAAAACACTGAAGGGCACTGAATGATCCTGCATGACCTCAAATATAAGGAAAGAAAGAAATATCAACCTGAGAGGGTTTTTGGATTGTGGGAGCACAAAAGCATAGTAAAACAAGACAATGCCAAGATTCTGTCAGGGTTACCCCATATCTTTTCATTTTTCTTTCTTTATTAGCCAAACATGATTAAAATGCATTTCCTTTGAGTACATCTCCCAAAATGAAAAGAGGAGGGAGGAAAAGAGGAAGCCAAACCAGTCAAAAAGCATCTTTTTACTGTGTGAAGCTTTTCATCTTTCCGGAGCATAAGGAAGAAAGACCAAAATCACACCGTAAACAAAGCAGCACAAACTTTTCTTTCCCTCTCCTTCTTTGTATTTTTAGGACTCAGGGGGAAAAGCTCTTTACCTGAAGATACTCAGAGTAATTCACAAGCTCAATAGCCCCAGAACAAGGTTTCAGTCACAGTTTAGTATTAAAAATAATCCCCGCTGCACTCTTTAGTCCAATTACATGCGAGCATGCAGCTATCGCCCCGATCGAGCCGTGTCTTGGATCCGCCGGGCTTAGGGCTCCATGTGCTATCTGAAGATAAGCTTCATCTGTGATGCTAGATTCCAGGAGACATAATTGTGCATGAATTGAGATCAGATTTTCAGAATTTCACAGTGCAAAGGGGTTACCGTCTGTTTTCCCCTCCTAATATGACCCTGATGGAGTTATAGAGGGTTCAATGAAATAAGCAAAAGAGCAAAATATGGTGAGAAAGAGCAAGAGTGGATCACTCAAAGAAAGCGACAGAGGTCAGGCTATGAAAAGGGTATTAAACTTGTTGACAGGCCCATGGAAATGAGACTTGTGTCGTTACGGCACCCCAGGGCACCAAGGCTGAGATACAGCAGCAGTTATTACCCAGCATGCACCTGCCAGGGCATCGATAAACCACCCTGCTTCTATCAGACAGCTCCAGCTGCTCCTGCTAGCCCACTAGATCGCTGATTAGTGATTGTAAATTCCAAAGCAGGGCAGATTGCAAAAAAATAATCCCTTTCCTTATTTTTCTACCGATATCTGATCTTTGCACACTGAATTATACAGCAACTATGGAAATTACATACATAACAGACACGAATAGACAGTAAAGAGGATTTGCACATTAAACAATCTTTCTCTGTTTTCTTTTTCTATTCTGTCATAGTGAAAAAGCTCTGCTTTTTACCATTCAGTCTTTAGGCTAGACCAAACACAAATGTGCATTGGCAGGAAATTCCTAGATGAAAAACATCTGATTAATGTATGTCTGCCAAAAACAGACCACATAAAGTCCATACAGTATTGTCCCCAGTAAAGGTGTAAAGGTCAAAAGTCCATTTGGCATTTTGTGAAAATGACTGTAATTTGTGCGTAAAGGAAGAATTGTACAAGCCCAAGAACAATGCAGTTTGTGTCTTATATTTACTTTGACTTTTATTACATTGCTTCTTCTGTAGCCACGCCTTAATCATGAGTGCAGTAGAGTTGAAAGTCATGGGTATTTAGTAATGGATCTCAAAAGTTCTATTGTCAGTGCATAGAAGATTCAGTACAAATGGTACAAATGTTTGTAAACTCTGTTTTTGTTAAGTATCAAGCCTTAGCCCATCCAGCTAACCTGTTCACCTGTGGGAGGTATTAGACACCAAAATATAGCCAAATGAGTTTTGCATTAGGAGAAGGTGGAAAAGCTAGAATATCTATAAGGCTTAAATGTGAAAAAAAAAAACTAATGTAAAAGGGTTTTCAGAATAAACGCTGATGTATCAAACTGTGATTTATTGATAAATTCACATAATTTCATTCCACCTGATCAAACCAAAAACATAAAGTCGGTTTAGTTACATTTAGATATGATTTAATAGTCAAACTTGCTGAATGTAAAAGTTGTGTTAAAATTTATAATGCACCTTAACACGCAGATAAACTGAATGATTAAGTAAAGAGGTGTGACGTGTTACAGGTACACACATTTCAGGCCTGAACGTAGCCCTAAAAGGATTTCTAAATGGCTGTAAAAGATTATTTAGATAAAATACAGAGTTCAATTTGTTTGATTCAATGCCGCTCCTGATCGTGTTAACCTATGTCTTCTAAACAGTAATGGATGGAAACATGACTTAATATGCTTAATGTTTTGGATGGAAAGTCAGCTAGTGTCCCTGGGCCAGCTGTTTGGACATATATATATATATATATATACATATACATATACAAATACAAATACAAATACATATACATATACATTTACATATACATATACATTTCCAAAAATAAGATCAAACTGAAATGGAAATGCGTTCAAATCTTTCTGCAGTAAATCAAATTAATGTCCGCATTCTCTAGATCTTGTTAGTCACTTTTGCTTATTTGCTTACAGCATGTTCAGCATAGTTACACCACTGCATTCAACAAGCAGCAGGAAAACAGACACACACACACACACACACACACACACACACACACACACACACACACACACACAGCTGTTGGACATGTAAGGAGGCGTGTGCTAGCTGTGGTAAGCCTGTAAGCTCAACATGATTGCTGTGTGTATCTTATCTGGGACGACTCCTCCCAGGGCTGTGTGGATGTCTGCACTGTGGATCAGTGTGTGTGTAGCACTGTGTGTGTAGGAGAATTGCTCCAGTGTTCAGCCATGCGTGCAGGCCTAATCTCAGCTCTTTTTCACCAGCTCTCCGCTCTCTCCCCTGGGATACAGAGCCTATCATCGAGGCCTGTGTTTCCTCACAAGCCCCGGAGCTTATTAGCCTTATATGTACTCTGGACATGAATCCACACACCGGCGGCTGCCGCACTAACTCATAGCTTAGCTCAGTCTCATCAAAAAGTGCTCAGTTTAACATCAGGTAGCCTAAAGCAAAACTAAAGGAATGTAATGAGCAGCAAAGGTGGGAAAATGATGTAACTCTTCTTACATCTACTGTATTGCTATCAGGGAGAGGTGTACCAATGTATCAGGGTATATTGGTGAGATGTCACAGAACTACAGATTATAAACCACACAAAACCATAGATAACCTAAACCTTTTTTTAACCTGCATTTATTATTGGCTCGTAACGATGCACTGCGATACAAAAATAAGCTCATGTGCACTGTCGAGTTGGATTATGCATTCTTATTAATTACGCCATCTATTCAAAATGCATATTTTGAACACCAGATGGTGCAATTATACGCTTATTAAATTCTCAGTGAGACTTCCAAGTCCCTTTAATGCAGGAGAGTAAAGATTATTTTTGTTTAAACGTTTATAAAAGAAAAGTACACATTATTTTTAATGGTTATTCTTCAGAAATAAAAACAGTAACTACAATAAAACTAATTATTTACATTGTTTCTAGTAATTTCTTTTAATTGCAGGGACACTTTTTTTGTTTAATAACTTATAAATGAAATGTGCATTGTTTTGTGCTGTTTACACTATAATAAAGAAATAAAAAATAATGTATTTTATCAAAGGTAAAATCGTTTCGATCAATCAAAACTGTGTTGTAAACCAAATCAAAACAAAAGTTTAATTTATTGTTACACCTCTATTTATTATTATTAATAATTCGATTTTATTTATCTTTGGCAGGGTTTTAGGGGGTTCATGAAGGATTGGAAGGCCTCTGTTGGGCCATTCGTTCCTTAGGAAAGGCCTATTACTGTATGTGTCTTTGAATTACTTCACCTGAGCGCCATGATTTATAAATACAACTTAAATAATTTTTATCCAACTAAACAGTATATAATATACAACATACATACACTGACTACAAATCCACAAACACCAGGACAGGGTGTCAGACACTCAAACACTTGCAGAATTTCTATAAAAAGTGTTTTATATGTTATGTTTAATGTGTTAGATCAGTATTTCGAATTTTATTTTTATGTGTCAACAGAGGAATGCAGGCTGATCATGGTATTAGACCTCAAGAGTATAATCCAAGCTTGGTGTATTAGGCCAACCACATCTGCCTGCACCTGGCCAAGACAAACCATGACCTCTGTTGAAATGTTGGCCTGCAACTCAGGGGACATTATAAACATATCTGGTAGAGACTTCCTGCATTTTTCTATATACTTGAGTTCACAGGTACCCAAGAATGGTTAATATTGACTGATTGACTGCATTTAAATTCATATGATATATGTGGTAAACAGCATACACCAATTTCCCAGATCAGATAAAGGTCTCAAAATCAGATTAAGATCAGATAAAGAGAGCTGGATAGAACTCAGTAATCGGATTTCTCAGCCCTTGTACGTTCTTACTCTAATTGCGATTTGTGGTTTTCTCAGTCTGCACATGCATGCAGACGTAACCCAGCAGCAGCTAGCACAATCACACATGGTTGCCAGGTCTGCTTAGTCTTTTCTTCACAGTTTGTTTCTATAGACCTGTTGCTTGTTTCTCTCAGGGGATCTGGCAACCTTAAATTTAAATGCCGTGAAATGGCTACCAAGATTTTGGGGGAATTCTCTGAACTGTAGTATATGCTTGGGGAAAATAAGAATTCATTTATTCATGTTCTTATCAGCTTGATCCTGGACAGGGTCACGGTAGAGCCAGTGCCTAGCCAGTAGCATGGGTCGAAAGGCAGGAACAACCCGAAACAGGGCACCAGTCCTTCAGAGGGCAACCACATACAGCCTAATAAACACTAGAGGCACTTTAGAAATTAAGATTTCCATTATTTCAGTATTAAAGTTTGATGCTTATGTCACATCAATCTGTGATTATTGGCTGGTTGCAAAGTAGAAATCAGATTATTATTATATAGTCATGTAAAAGCATAGTTTTCCGATTATCTGATTACCCAAGTGAATATAAGCTGAAAAAAACCTGATTTTCAGAGCTTATCTGATTATTATGAACATGTTAAAAGCAATTGCTGATCAGGTTTTCCACACTTCAAAAAGCAAAGAGTAGACAAATTATGCTCTGTTGGTCTCCAGATGAATATGATAGCTTTAGGAATTAAACCCATGATCTCCCAATGATATGGCTAGTGCTTTAGCGTTGTGCCACCCAGGAACCATAAATCTGTTGTTAATTTAGATATTCAGAATCAGCACTCTTAGTATGAGATGTACAATGAATAAATATGACTCTTTGACCCTTGAGACACGTGCAGATGCAAGACAGTTGTGCTGGCATATTGACTATTAGCCCTAGCCTCTGAGCATAAAGCCCCTCTGCTCCTATTTAAATCCACACATAGGTTTAACAATAACGCCGGCGAGCTCATTATCACCTGGGTAATTACCTGCCATTCCGTCTGTGTGTTTACTTTAGTTTGGCGGAGCAGGTGTTAAAGATGTTATTATGCCAGTTGATGATGTCTTTGGTGGAGATAGCGAGTCCTCCGGAGACTCAGCATGCACACTCACACACACACAAATACTGGCATGAGCCTGTCAAACAGCAGGGAGGAGGAGTATTCAGCAAGCACATTGCACACGCGTTTGATGTTGGAGCGCAGAGCGCGGCCTTTTGGCAGGGAGAAATGGCTTAATTTTCAGTTTTATGTCCCTTGTAAGGAGGATAAGAGGCAAACTTTTGCAGAGATGGCAGATAGGTACACATACAAAAATGGACTGAGTTATTGGGTTCATTAAGCTGTAAATTACATGGGCAACATAAACAGCAGTCTGGCTACTTCAAAACCCACATCTGGTGAAACAGAAAATCTATTCCAGCACCATGCACTGCTGTGAAATCTAAATCTGTATGCTTGATATAAAGCCTTCGTTTCACCTGGACAGGTGTTTAGTTGAAACGCTCTGTCCGAAAATCCTTTACTGTAATGGTTTCTACAGACCTAGGAAGAAGGTTTTGGTTTCCTCCCTCTTGCTCCAGGTGTCTGCCCCAGTTTAACAGCTCAGCTGTCCCTGTCAATTAGCCTTGACTCTGGCCTTTCATTTGGAGTAAGCGATTAATATCTGCGCTGACTCAGAAGAAAGACACTTTTCACGACAGCCCAACATTCTGCTAAGTGAAAGCACATGCCAGAGGCTCAGGCCCTGTCCGCGAGGGGTCTTGTGTCCAATGGGAAGCAGGTGCGCCACTTTTTTGCCACGTAATACCCCATTTAGCCCTACGACTAAAGGTTATCCGGCTAATAGCTGCCTGGTGCAGGACGGGGATGAGCCAAGCATGAGGCCAGGCTAAAACATCTGGGTCGTATTGCACACACTTGCAACATGTGCTTCAGGTTCAATTAAAATGAGGCCTTGGCACATTTATTCATCCTTTTTTTCACTTGGAAACCTTCCTCCAGTAAAAAAAGGGCCTCCCCTGACCTGACCTTAATATTTTACTATTTGAGCAAACAGAAGAAGTAATGAGAGCACAGGGTCGCTTTCTCGAAGGGCGAGTGCGAGTAAGAGATGTGATACTCCACTTAGATTCCGTTCACCCTCCTAACTCCATTTAAAGTGAATGTAACCAGCTTTGAAGGAAAAGGGCCGTGTGAGAGAAGCTATAAGCGAAAGCACATAAGACAGGTGAGGGGAAGAGGGGAGGAGAAATGGGACAAGAAATAAAGAAGAAAAATATCCCTTTTTGTACTTCCCAGACTTCTGAAATGAAACACAAAGCAGTCTGGAGGGGAAGAAATATGTCAAACGTATGCAGAGTCAAGGTTCATATACTTTAGCTGTTCTTCTGAATGATCTGTGGGGTGCTTAGGACAGTAATAATCCCAATCAGACTTCCTGAACAGAATAACACTGTAACATTAACCGTGCTGGTGCAGAGTTAAAACCTCAACAGTATAAAAGTATCTGTGATGTAGTGCCCCGTGAATAATGTGTGTTTGTTCTATCAATATGCCAAAGCAAACGAACTTATTGTAATTGTAAAGCAAACATGCAATAAGCCATCCAGGTAAAACAAATGAATATGTGGGAACGATCACCACATGCTGACACAAATTTAAACTTAATTTGCTTAAACTCTAAACCAGGTTCACCCAATAGCACATGGCACGACTCACCTACTAATTAGTACACTGAGTTTATTAATCTCGGCCAGGCCAAGGTAATATTCTCAGATTCTTAACTTAATCAGTGACCGGTGAATAAACTCATCTGTTCTACATCATTTGGCCACAATCATACATCCATTGAATGTTGCATTCTCAGTGGGTAGACAGACCTATTTGTTATACTCTTATACTCACCCATTTGCAGACAATGGACCCAAAAGTCCTGCTTTTTGGAGAAGAATGATGTGGTTACTTCTCACTCTTCCTTTCAAATTCACAGCCACAAGAATTGGCTCTGTCTGCCCTAGCATTTGGCTTACTATTAAATCAAGTTTGAGTAATATCAGCATCTCAACAGTGGGACTCTCAACCCAAGTTTATGTGTGAGCAGTCCTGCTCCGCTCCAAGTCTGAAAAAAACATCTCAGTCATTTCATGGACCAGAGGCTGGGCTTTTGAGGTCTGCTACTTTGAGCTGAAAACCACAGCTGTGGATTTAGAAATGTACTTAAAATGTCAAAGATGATTGAGAGAAAGTTTTTTTTTTCTAACCGAACCTTCTGTTCTTAAATAAATAAGTAAAAAGTAAAGTACATTTTCAGCAAAAACAATGGAAAACATGGGCAACTATCAAAGAAAAATCAACGTTCTGAATCATGGGGCCATTCGTGCTTAAAAAGGTTTGCCTTCAACTAAAAAAAAAGGATTTTGCTGGTTAGCCATGGATCTGCACCAAATGCACATCTGTATCATTATGTCAGTGATGAATACCTTGTCATCTCTGTCAGACTCCTCGTCCTCGTCCTCCAGCAAATCCTCCACTGCTTGCTAATGAGCGTAGAACAAACAGAAGAAGAAACAACCGGGAATTAATTTTACATGAACACAAATTACCATTTCAACATTTGTAAAGGACATAAATCATTGGAGTTGCTTTGAGGAAACATCTTTGGAGCTTTGTTTTCCCTTTATGTAAAATATGCACTTCTACCTCACTACAAATGAGTTACATTGAGTATTAATATGAGGTGACAAAGGCCAAATTCCCTACATCACTCAACGACTTGAGGAAGAAGAGAGAAATAAAATCGAATTAAAACACTACAAGAAAAAGTCAGACACCATCACAATCAGATAATGTCTACATAATGGTTACACATCCAAAATGTTCATATCCACTTCATGTGCAATAATTAAACACACCTAGAGCTGTGCATTTAACCCACAAACAATTTAACTGGAAGAGGGAAAAGTCTCCTGGGATAACAGTGGAAGATTTGCAGATGCATTTTCATGTCACCAAACTTAATATTAGATGCCACATTAATGGCAATGTATTTGGAAGGCACACCAAAGCTTCTTCCCACAGACTGAACCACCTGGTCTTACTTAGACATTAGAGCATTTCGGCAAATTACAGTTAAGAACTGAAGAGTTATATATGCAAAACATAAAATAATATTGTGGTGTGTGTTTTCTCTCCGGAGACCCATTGAATCTTAATAGGATACAAGGAATCGTGTACACGATTAAGTCCCAGGATATTTTAAGAGAAAATCTATTGCCTTTGCCAATAGAATTACTATGGGTCAAAATAATTTTTCAATTCAATTAAAAGGTTTTTATCAAAACATTTCTTCCATAACCTGCTTTACCGATCTATCAAGGGTGCAAATAATTCTGGAACTGATTGTTTACATAGCAGAGAAAAAGCTTAAACAAAGTCCAAGTGTTCCCTTAACCTAAAAACTTCTTGTGGACTGATATGTCTCCAAAAAAATCATTGTCTGTGCTGGTAATTTGGAAGCGTTAATTATTCACCCCTCATTATCTCATTTACCAAAGCTGGAACAGCCAATATTGAGGTGCATCCACAAAAGTCAGGCAATGTGTTGGCAGACATATAAAGAGTTTATCTCGGTCAATTGAAAACACTCCATCAAGCGTGTGTAGCCCCTGGGAGCCTAAAAAAAAGATTTCGTATCACATGTCTGTTTTCATTGCTGGAGGAGGGAACATATGCATAGATCGTTATTTTTCTCTCCTCTGACTCCTGATGTCAATCACACATCAAAAGAGTCAAGGTCATGTTTGCTATTTACATAAGTCAACCTACACCTTTGAAACGGTATCTGGTTAATGTTGTTTTTGATTTTGATATTTTGGCTATGGCATACCCGCAAATAAATTTTCTGTCCAAAAATTACTTAGGAAACAATAGCTTTTGTTCCTTTGTCTTGGTTAAAAGGCAGAGTGTATGGCTGCCATAAGCCTCTTATGTAAATGCTGCGAGCGGCAAAACAAAGCCGGGTTCAGGAGAGATGAAGGGATTGCTAGGAGTGAACTGGCGATGTTTTGTGGTTAGAGTGAAAAAATCTACCAAAGGGAGCAATGCGGTTTTAAAAGCAGGGTTAAGCAGAGGCTATTCCTGGGTACTGGAGAAAATATGGCGATCTATCAAGTTCTGAACTTGAGATCCAAGCGATCAACAATGGAAAGAAAACCAATTTTTATTGAAGGAACAGCTTTGTGAAGCATTTAAATACTGAAAAGTGAGGTTGGGGCTTGTTTTCAGCAACAGACAGTAGTCTGTGAGAAAAATTTGTAGAAAGCTTTGCAGTCTGGCCTTTCAGCATGCTTTGGCAGCATCCTCAGCCTTACTCGGTGACATCCATCTTGCTGGGTTAATGCACTTTTTCTCCCCTGTGCTATCACCAAAGCGAGAACTGTGCTATCTGTGCTTTTAATTCTAACCTTCAGCGTGACAGGTGCACCGGGAATAGATGCCCAAGCCAGACAACGCCCAACATGAGGATAAATACTTTCATTTTTTTGCCCCCTTCCCCTCCTCTTGCTCCTCTTTGAAATGGAAGACATCTCTAGCGTCTGCAGCTGCTCGGGGCATGGTCCTACTTTGTATGCGCTGTATGGATGAGGGGACCCGGGAGAGCCCAGGCCTGGAAGGTTGATAAGGACTCTCGCCGGGGCACCTCCATCCTGAACAGCCTCTTCACAGCCTGTCAGAGCACTGCTGGTCAAAGCCAGGGCTTGTGCTCATGCCAGCGCTGGCTGACCCCTGCAGAGTCAAAGAGTGGCACGCTAACAGGAGTAAGCGCCCTCATCAGTCAGCTTCTGTGTACTGTAGTGAAAACCTAAAACCTGTCAGGCTCTATTTCACAAAGATTCCCAATATCCATTAGAGTTAGTGAGAGCTGGTGCATATGAATTATAAAGAGTAACCATGGTAATTAAAAATGCAAGGAGTTAGAATAGTAAGTCGGTAGTAGTGTTCTGTAAATGCTGTTTGCTCTTGCTATGATGAGTTTGGATCACTAAGGCATTTCTGGGAAACAGCAGCATTATAGATGATTGCAGAAAAGTTAAATACAGTTCATATATCAAATTGCAACAAAAGATAACGAAGATGGTATTGGATGATGACAGGACATAAAGACTTATGTGGTACAGCTGGATAAGCAATAAATCAGAGATGTAAGAAAGAGATGGACATCGCAATGGACTAAATTCATAACCAACAATACTCAGCAAACACTACAAGAAATACTCTAGGTAAAGCCCTTAAGTGGTCCAGAGTATCAGTAGTGCTCCTGGTCCAGTCTGGTCTCAACAAACACAACTAACAAAAAGGGAGGACTGTCAGATGGGAATCACCTCCCTGTTGCCACAACATTGCCCGTCATGGCATGTTTCAGTTGGTAGTAACTTCAGGTTTCTGCAGAAGGCCTTGCATGAGGATGATCAGGATATAAATAGCTACGAGGTAAATGAGAGGATTCCCTGATTGAGAAGAAGTTTATGTTGCATTAAATGAAATGTCTCTTTCAATGTGTGCATTATGGAGTGATTGCATTTGGGCCATAGTGTAAAGGTAGTAACTATTTATTTATTCAATTTATTCAAGCATATAATCATACAGGTCTGCCAGCAGTGAGAAAAACAGTCCATAGCAAATTCTCATCTGTGGCTTAAAAAAAGGGACTACTGGTATTCTATTTTTTTGTCGGTGAGTGCATATGTATATATATATATATATGGACTAATTTTGCAAGTCGAGTCCAAGGTTCAAACCCACGTCCTCCGGAACTGCTGTTTTAAGCAACTAGCTCTTGCCTCCAACTCACATAGGCTAAATAATCATATAACATTTTATTTAAATCAACAAATAATAATTTATTGGATCAAGTCAACAACTCTAAATATGTTAACTTTAGTTAACATGTTCTTGAGTAAAATGAACTGGTACCTATTCATGCCAATTTAAAACATGTTGTTTAAAAAAATAGAAACGCCAAGGTTAAAGCAATTATAATACCATTAGACAAGCTTATGTTAACTACTTAACTAAACAGCGAAAGGGATTAATTAGTTAAATAAACACTGACTAAGGGGAGTAATGCAGCACAAGTTTTAGAAAACTTATCTTAACCACCTTTTGTGAAGACTGTGGTATGTTCTTATATAGCCATTTACACTTTATGATTAGTTTTGGGATTATCTCCATTGCCTCCTTTTTTGTGAAGAGTTTGGTATGTTCTCCCCCACATCTAGTCAGTCATGCTGAGTAAGTAGAATGTTGAGAGTGGTATGTTGTCCTATGTTTGTCCACTTCCCAAAAACATTCAATTAAATTCAATTCAAGTTTATTTATATAGCGCTTTTTACAACGTAGCATTGTCTTCACAATATTATACTGTCTTAAAAGGCCAATCCCAAGTTGAGCAAGCTTAGGGCGACAGTGGAAAGAAAAAACTCCCTAAAATGGTAGGAAGAAACCTTGGGAGGACCAAGATTCAACAGGGGACCCATCCTCCATGGGTGGCCTAGATGTTAACTAAATAAACACCAAAAGTATATCAAATTACAGCAAAACCAGGTCAATAAATAAAAAACAAATTAATAATAAAAGTTAAATTAGTAATAGAAAAAAATTTAACTAAATTATAAAACAAAATAGATTATAAAATGAGTCCTTAGTAAAAACATGCAGGTATTGTGGTTGCCCCTAGTTGTCAGTGAGTCAGGAACAAGTAGGATGTTTTCAGACAATGTAATTACACTGTACATATTTGAATTGATTAACCAAACATGGCACAAGGAAAAAAGCTATTTTAAAAGATACTGAAGATATTTAATGTTAAAAGGTCATTATAAAGGTAAACCTTTTCTTAAGTCTGGTGAGTATATTTGAAGATGGCTAAATATTTTAATGTACTTAACCTACAGAAACAGATGAGCTGGAAAAAGCCCCCCAAAAAGCCCATCACTATTCGGAAAAGCCACAGAAAACGAGTGGGCTGTGAGTACGTAAAGTGTTCATTAATTAAACAAATCCACACTCCTAAAACGTGACAAAATGACAACAAAAAAAATTCTGCATGACCTATGAGTCTTCCAGTTTGTCTGTTTAGAAGGATGCATGGCTTTATTTGATAAACTCTTACAGAGTCTTGCAATACGTTTTTTCCAATGGTTATATAATTGCATTTTGGTCTAATCACCATCTGGGACAGTTTCTAATATCATAATATTGCAGTGCTTGCAAAGTATTGAATTCCCTTTGCCACACATTTGTTTCATTAATACAGCCCAACGGCTTTCACATACAGACAGTATTCACACACTGGTGAGTGAATAATCAGGAAGTGACATGTGCTCTGTTATATATGGAGTCAACAAAATGTCTTATTTTTTAAAGAAGTACATTTAGAAACACGATAATAAGCCACTGACGTGTATTACGAGCTGAGGCAGTTCACTGTTCAGGTTGGTGGACTGGGGCTCTTCCAGAACACTACAAATGTGTTCAGTATTTACCATTATTTCCAATCACTGTTGTGTTTTGTTCAGGAAATGTACTTCTATTTCTATTAATCACCAAAACTGCCAGCTTTGAAATGTATGAACTGAACTATTGTTGGCGAGGAAAAGACAAACTAAACTTGTATTAGGCAAGCCAAATTAAAAGGACAGGTTTAACCTAAGACTATATGGTTAGGTTGATCTTGATTGGCCATGACAATGTACAACTTGTAACAAACCTATTCAATTCTATCTCCTCACAGTAACCAATCAATTAATTGTTGTTTATTTAACGTCAGATTTATATGGGTGTGCAATCAAAGTCAAATGTATTTATACTTCGGTTTTAACAACGGAGCATTGTCTTAAAGCAGCTTTACAATATTATATTATCTTAAAAGGCCAATCCCAAATTAAGCAAGCCTAGGGCATCAGTGGCAAGGAAAAACTCCCTGAATGTAGAAGGAAGAAACCTTGGGAGGACCAAGACACAAAAAGGGACCCATCCTCCTTTGGGTGGCCTAGATTTAATTTTGAATAATTACGGTTGTATTAATAGTCAAATTAATAACAAATACATTAAATAGCAGGTGGGGGTGAGTAAAAATCTTGGGTGTGTGGACCGTAACAGTTTTCTTAAGAAATACACTTAAAACACAAACAGTATGCGTGTGCATAAATATTGCACTGTTCCTCCAGATATACAGTTCAAGTTTAAGCACGTTATCATCCAAAAATGTAACAAATTCTCTATTTTATGTCTCTGTTTTAATGTAATTTCCTATTCTGCAAGCAAACAAGCAACCTACCAAAATCAATTAGGAATAAAGTAGCTCTACATGTTGACATAGCAATATAAAACAAAGCTAAATGTATCATTATGATAACCTTGGACAAGGTGCTGGTCACAATTAATGTAACACACATCTATGGAATGTGGGAAGAAACCCAGAGTAAACCCAGACAGACACAGGGAGGTCATGCAAACTTCACACAGACAGAGTCAGAGGCCTAAGACTGCACTAACCATTGTGCAACCATGCCACCCCAGATGTCACCAGATAATAAATAATTAAATACATACAATTAACTGATGTGACAATTACCCTTTTTTGCCATACACACCTGATTCTAGAATATTCTACAGTGTCACATTGTTTCCGTGATAAGCTTGACACTAAGAAATCTGATTGCAATATTAGATTGTGGACTTTGTTGGATTAGTGGTCAAGATACTGAACTATGGACCAGAGGGTCCAGGGTTAAAATCTCACCTCTGCCAACCTGCCACAGTTGGGTCACTGAGCAAGGCCCTTAACCCACAATTGCTTGGATTGTAAGACTGTATTAATTGTAAGTCGCTGTGGATAAAAGCATCTGCTAAATGACATAAATGTAAATGTAAATATTGTAAATATAAGTCTGTTGGCCAATATCTGGCTTAATATCAATGGTCATTATTTGGTCATTGTATTCCTTATTAAAAAGAATAGCAAATCACATTCAAACAAATCAAACAAATTTTTGAAGCATACCGTTGTAAAATATGTATTACAAAAAATGACATTTCATAAACTGTACATGTGTATGCATCCCAATGCATAACATATTGCCTGCGTGCATTAATACTACTAATCATATAAAAACAGACAAAAACGACAGTCTTATAGTCAGTTCTTTTTTTGTGTGTATTGAAGACAACATGTCTCTTCTGGGCTGAGCTGTACAGGGCAAACACACTGATCAGAGGACTGCCGGGTTTGATCCTGTAGTTCGGAAACCTGCCAGGGTCATGTGGTCCCATAAGCCAGAAGCCTCGGCATAGCTATTCGTCTCACAGCTTACATTTGACTCTAATCTTTAGCGCTGTATAGACCCGGAGGATATCTCACAAAAAAAACATCTGTGTTCTGTAAACAAAACCCCGCCAGCAAAAAACATGGCTGCATCAACAGCAACGGCAGAAGCCATGACAAAAATGTGCAGATCAGCCTTCATTGTTAGCGAAATCTCAGGTACAAAAGTTCAAGGGATGAAGTGTTTGGAGCTGCCAAAGTTGCTTCTCGCTTCTCTTCAAACCTCGCCTGTGAGTGACTCGGAGTCACCGTGGCACCAGGGAAATCAGCGGGGCAACAAACGCTGCCAGTTCAAAGTGACGTGACCTTTTGATTTTGTCACCTGTCAGGGGCTGGCACGGAGGAGCACAGACTTGTCTGGCAGACGCGCCAGTTTCTATGTATTGCTGGTGGGAGAGCGGCGCCGGAAGAGGTGCTGGATTAAAGGCCTAAAAAATGCTCCCCTCCTCTTCCACCTCCTCTCTCGGCCCTACCGTCACATTGCCTTTTTCACGTGGCGTCCCAATCGGCTCAGCCCCCAGCCAGAGCGCTAGGCTGTGAATGGCATTAGCATGAAGCACCTCTAGGAGCATGAATGTGAGACAGGCTCTTGTCGACTTTCTCTTTATATTTCACTGTGCAGTGATTGACACTGGAGGTGGGCTTGACAGGCTCTCTGTTTCCCCCAGAGCAGCCCACCTGTACCAGAAGACAGTAAGGAAAAACACAGCCTATCCTTTATTCATGAACCTTCATCCTAGTGGTTTGTTTTTCAAATTACATAGCCAATATAAGAAGCAGACAAAGCTTAGCTCAAACCAGACAAAACACAGAGAGACAAACAAACCTTATTTAGATATCTGGAAATGTGCTAAAACTACTACAGATCAATGTAAAAAATGACCACCATTAAGCCTGGTTCTCAACTGATGAAATATACTACTCACAAAAATTAAGGCAGAGTTCAAAATAAAATTTCCATAAGTTATTATCCCCTAATTTTTGTGAGCAGGGCATATATGACGTGAAGCAATGGATGTCTTTCTTCTGAATCGGCCAGCTCTTTTGCTGGCAATTCGTTCTGAATTGACATCAGGCTGGAAGTTGGACAGGATGATGGACTGATGACAGATTTCTCCCTATGATCAAACCTCATGGGAGGCAGGGAGGCTTCAACTTTTCCAGCTGACTGTCTATATCACAGTGTTTCAAATAATGCACAGTCAGCATTACTGTGACTCTGCTGGACTAAATAAGAGGCAAGACTATAGTAAACTAAAATTAAGAATAAACTGATAAAGAAATTGAGTCTTTTTTAAATTAAGGTTTTGTAAATGGACAAATATACTTAATTCAGCTATGTACAACTTATTTATAAACATATAATCTTTTTTGTATACAATACTAGTACTGAAGAATTGAACAGCAACCAGTTTAAAACCCAAAGTTTACTTAAAAAGGTCGGTCTTAAAAAATAAAAAATAAAAACACCACTAGTGCATTAGGGGTTTACACCATTTGACTAAATTAAGGATATTAAGCATTATCAACTTGAATGCAATATACCAGTTCAGTGCATTGCTATTTTTAATTGGATCTTTAATTATTATAATAACCTCGACTTAGTGGCATCATTGAAGCTTGCATGAAAAACAGTTAGAAAATAGACAAAAAGATAGACACCAGCATTATCTTCGCCCTAAACCTTTGACAAGGTCACCGAGAAGGGTCTTAAAATGCTTAATTGCGTACAGCCTAGTGAAAGAGACATCGCTTTGTTTCTCCAGCTCTGACAGTATTTGCTATAATTAACACCTCAGAAACATCTGGTAATGTGTTTTCCAGGCCAGTGGATTCAGCGACGAGGGTCTTTCAGGGCCAGTCACAGGTCCTGCTCCATTCCATTCCAGCTGAGCTGTCCAACGCTTGACTGAGCACAAGTGATCTTCATGAAGTCTCTCCAAAACCTACCAGATTTCCAAACAAACAGAACTGAAGGCCAGGGTGAAGGGTAAGTTATTGAATTCACTTCTCCTCTCAGCAGAGGCAAGGTTCACCATCGACAGGTAATGGCAGTTTGGTTTGGGTTGTGGATTCTTACCAGCAAGAAACTTCTGCATAACCAGTGTGATCATTGGCTTTCACCATATTTGCCCATCATGTCCCTTTGTTCTTAATGTGTACATAATGATGTACAGAACTGGATGACAGGACAAAAACAGTTACACAACTTACATTTAGTCATCTACCAGACTCCAGAGTGTGTGTTATTTAGATTTGATTTACCATGTGCAAAACATTATTTTGACCAACTAAGTACACCTTAGGGCAGACAAATCTCCTTTGATGTTTGCCACCCCCAAGGGGTTGCTGAACCCAGATTGGGAACCACAACACTTGGCTAGCACAATCCAACCAAAATATGTCATCTTAGCAAGTTCCTTTTGCAATATCTTTAAGATTTTATTAGTTGCAACATAAGGTTTGTGTATTTAATAAACAAAAATCACAGTGCTGTTATAACATAAGCAAACAATCTAGTTAGCTTAACTTATATTGCCTCTCCAGCAGCAGCTACTTGAAGTTTGAAAAACTGCTAACAATTTAATGTTAGGGTAACTATCATGCTGTGTAATTAGTTCCAAGAGTGCGAGTAAGCAAATTAGGGTTAGGTTATTATAATGTTTAATTAATATCAGAAGCTGTTAGTTTACATACAAATTGATGCTCCCAGTTGTATTGGTAAGGAATTCCAAGCTAGCAAACCATGTCATAATAGTGCATGTTTGCATGGTACAAACGTCAAAATATAGCTAGTAAGAACTGCTCTATGAGCAGGTATTAATTTGATGCCCTTTGATGGATCGGCATATCTTTCATAGTGTATTTCCTGAAGAAATGATTCAGATTGTTTTCACAGACAGTTCTTGATGATTGACAAGCTTGATTCAGAAGTCCTGATCTGTCTGTCATGTATCCAAAGGCAATGGCATACCCTCTTAACCCCAAGTCAGTCTCATAATATCCATTCAGTGCAGTGTAGAAAACCCTCACCAAAGAACCAAAGAAACCCAATCAGACCATTCTCAGACCCATCTCCCATTTGGAAACACCAGTTTGAGAGTGTTAAGAGCACTGACTTCCCACATGGTAAAAAGAGCATTCAACAATAAAAGGCTCTAACAGAGAGGTCAGGTAATTGGTGGAAGGGTGGTGTGCAGAGCACTGAGAAAGAATACAAGAGTCAGGGGTCAGGTGACCACAGGTTAAGAGTTGAGTTAGTATGTCAACCATTGAGGTAACAACCCAAGAAAATGACAGCTGAAACCGGCATTCATTTAATTCGAACCTTCAGCTCACACAACCAAAATGAGATTTTGTAAAAAATCGTATGTCTTCTAAGGGTAGTTCAAAGAATTTTCTGTAGCATTAGCCGCTTCCAGCCTTTTGAAACGCTATAACCACTTTCCAGTGCTGACATCTGGCTATGTCTTTCTTTTTTCTTGATTTTTTTGTATTGTATCAGCATAATGACTTGGGTTTAACATACTGGAAGCCACACAGAGGAAACCACATAAGTAGACATTCATTCCAAGATGGTACACCACTTCCCCCACCACATTTAAGAATGTCAGGCTAGGCAATATGAAAAAATGATAATGGTATTGCAATACATTATTTTATCTATTGCTCAATCTGTGCTCCAAGTCTCAACAATGTTTAAATCTGGGTTTTTTTCTCACTTGATTTTATCCTGGTGTTCTCTAAATGGTTTGGAGTTCGGTTTTAGAAGTACACTGCTCACAAAAATTAGGGGATATTTTTAAAATGAATATGAAGTGATTATTAACGAAGCATCTGATTTTATTTTATTAAACAAGATTATCAGAAAAGCAAATGAAATAACGCAAATAAGATGCAACCTCGATTATGTTGATTGAGTAGCATTTGACACTTTCATGAGGGTGAACAGAAGCATGTTAAACTGGACAAGAGTGCCCCCACATTGGCTGTTCAGATTGTCCGGCAGTTCTTGTGGGATTATTTTTGTGTTCATTGTGAAATATCCCCTAATTTTTGTAAGCAGTGTAGGTATGGCTATTTGATCTACAGCCTTTTAAAATTCCGGCATGATTGTTGGAGGTTATAGGACCATGCGATGCAGTCACTAGATAAAACGATTTACGCAAAATTGATCCAGATTTTTCATGAGTACCTAAATCTCCAATTCTACCACATCCCAAAAGCGTTCGTATGGATTCAGATCCACCAAAAAACACTGAACTCATTGTCATACTCATGAATACAAACTGCAATGACTTTTGATTTGTGACATCATGTTGGAAGCAGCCATTAAAAAATGGGTAAACTGTGACCATTAAGGGATGCATGTTAGTGACAATACACAAATAGTCTGCGGCAATCAAGCAATAACTGTTCGGTATTAACGAGTCCAAGGTGTGCCAAGAAAACATAGCTCACACCAGTACACCTTCTCCACCAGCCTGCTCTGTTGACACAAGGCATGTTAGGTCCATGCATTCATGATGTTGGAACCAAATTCTGACCCTACCATCTGTGTAAGTCTGATATACAAATACACTTTTCCAGTGTCTAGCACAACCTTAGTTTTATGTTCTTAGCTGATCTAAGTATAAGACATCTGCTGTTGTGGCCCAACTGCCTCAAGGTTCGATGCACTTTGCATTCTGAGATGCTTTTCCATTCTCCACATCTCCACAGAGTGGTTATCTGAGCTGCAGCAGCACTCCTGTCAGCTTAAACAAGTCTGTCCATTTTATTTTGACCACTTATTAACAATGTATTTCCACTGTCAAAACAGTCGCTCAGTAGATATTTTTCTTTATTATACCTTTGGGAATAAACTCCAGAGACTCTTGCGTATGAAAATCCCAGAAGATCCGCAGTATATGTGGATACATGCTTCTGGACTGTATCAGTATGATTTTACACATTGTTTTACATTGTTGCCACATAATTCCCTGATGAGGTCATTTGCATGAATAAGTAGGTGAATACATAGTAGTGAGGACATATTACAGTTGTTTTGTACAGCTATACAGTCATCATACAGGCTGACTTACAAAAGCTTGTATCCTTAAAAGCTGGCAGTTCCTCTCGCAGGATGGACTGTTACATCACACAGGCTGCACTTACACGTCAGTGTCTTTAATGGGGGTAGACATAACAGAAACTGAAATTACACCCTGCCAGCTACTGTGAACTGGCACCACCACTACTGTGATTGAAACATGAAGTTCAGCCAGATTTCTGTAGGCTTCTCACCTAACTGTTTAAATGTAGCTCTAAAAGATAAATAGAATGTAGAATGGTCAAATTTCTCTTCAGATCACTTGACAGGTAGAAATCTTGCAGGTTCTTTGTACTTTTATCCAAACCCTGCTATTCAACCTCACACTATACGGATTCCGAGCATTGAGACCGTTGGTTTTACTACCCATTTCCTGCAATCTAAGTACAATGGAAGTGCTGAACTGAGCCACCTCCAGTTGATGGTAGTGGACCATCATCATCAGTGCAAATATAATGCTTGCAAAAGTCCTAGGTTGGGCAGTTTTAAAAGAAAGTGTTTAGTGGTCTTAAAGGGAAAAAAAAGAAAACGGTGGTTTAAAGAACAAAGAAATATATAATAAAATCGAATATGAATACAAATAGATTAATTATATATGTTATTAAATAATGGTAATAATAATATCTTGCTGGTTTTAGACCATGGTTTGATGAACAGAAGAAAGAGTTCAAGGTGTTGGCCTCCAAATTCTCCAGATCTCAATCCAATGGTGCATCTGTGGGATATGCTGGACAAACAGTTCTCATCCATGGAGGCCAAAGCTCACAACTAAATGGATGTGCTTCTATCGTCTCGGTAATAAAAACCCCAGGACACTTTCAGAGATCTTGTGGAGTTCAGAGCATTGATGGTACAAGATGTACAAAACAATAATTAGTTTAATGTAAAAAGTTACCTAAATTATACACTAGTAACTGTTTTAGTTTCTGTCAGCACTGATAAACGATTTAGAGGAAAACTAAAGCAAACTGTGCAGCAAAAAATAAGCTACTGTCACTGACAAGGTGGAGCAATATTGTAGATGTGTCTAATCAAATGGACAGTAAGAAAACACAGTGTTTAAATCTTCCAGAAGCATTGCTGTGTCTGATGCACTCAAACTGGCACAACATACAGTGTCTCAAAAAAGTGAGTACACCCCTTACATACACCCCTTACAACACTAAAGATATGACACTTTGATACAATCTAAAGTAGTCAGCTTGTATAACAGTGTAAATTTGCTGTGCCTTCAAAATAACTCAACGCACGGCCATTAATGTCTAAACCTCTGGCACCCAAATACTTTAGTGCATCATCTGTGCTGGTCCTGTGTGGTCCTGACCATTAGAAAACAGAGCAAAGCGGATGATCAAAGTATGTAGAAAAACAGATGGACTACAGACTGTAATTGTAGTTGTGCTGCTATGTGGTAAGTGGAACTGATATAATACACAATGCGTAAAGACACAAGGAGATGTACCTAATAGGTGCGTCTTACAAGAATTCCTGGCACACACACGTACACACAGATATTTAAATTTTAAAAGTTGAATTCCTTCCTGTAAAGTTCATAATAACTTCCCTTGCTAAATGACTGGAATAGAAAGACTGGCCAACCTAATCAGTGTACTTCAGTCTAATCAAAAGCAGACATCTAGTGTATGTGCATGTGCGTAACTCTGTGTGTTTGTTTATTATTAATCGCAGGAACTCTTTTGCTTCTGCAAACCCCACGAATGGCTCATCTGTTGTAGTTACAGTCGCCAAAATGCTGAACAATGGGGTATAAAAAAAGATAGAGGGCTTGTGCTATACGTTCTGTACTCAGCTTTCAGGTTCTTCCCATGTTCACATCCCCATATCAAAACTGTAAAATTTCGGACCTACTGGCTGTTTGAAACTGACTAGTCTGTTCCCACGCAAAACATAATAAACAAAGTAGCAAAGAGCATATAACACCTTAAGCTGCGGGACAATGATCAGATGCCTGTCTGTACTGTTTTCTTCTAAATCTATAGATGCAGCCATTATGGTTTGCCTTGGTCTGTGTTTCATTTGTCACAATTGTCATAAATTACAAATCCTACAAAATAAAGCAAGTGAAGCTCGACATTTTTTGCAAGCAATGTCGCCATCTACAGGACAAACATGACAGCAGCAAAAGCAAACGGAGCCAAGCAGGTTTTTTTTTTAATAATAGAAGGTATCAAAGACATTGTAGTTTAAAGATTTTGTTCCATTTACTTATTGTGCATGTGAAACCCTTAGGATAGGGCTATTAATAATAGCAGGTTCAGTTTGTTTTATGGTAATTTTAACAGCAGTGTTTTATGATTTAATAAACAGCTCCTACTGAATATTTATATAAATATCAACCAAATTGTAATATACTTAAAATTTGGAAAATATGCATCCAAAGAATGCTCATCATCGTCTCGCACATTTTAGGATGATGGAATATGTAACAGCGATGATGATAATGACTTGGCCTTGTTTATATATCAGAGAAACAGGTCAAACATTTTGGTCATAGGAACTTCTAGAAATGCCATTTATTTATTGAGCCATGTGTTAGGCTAGTGTAAGGCTAGTGTATTTTTGTTATTCTTTAATGAAATGTGAGATACACAAACATACTCCATATATAAGAAGAGAAGTAAATCTAATAAACATAATAACTACAAAAATATGTCACGGTATAGACAACCAATGCACATTTACATTTGGTAATGTCTAAAACCATTTACATCTTACTCTATAAAAGACTGAGGCTCATCCGAATTGTAGGGAGACTCACCACATCTTCCAGTTGGCTTTCCTTTCCCGATGCGATGAGAATGTAGTTTGTGGCCAGCAGCAACAGCAGAGCCAACGGGAACATGTACAGCTCAAAGTTCCACACCACCACTACGAAGAGCTGCCCAGATCCACCAAGAGACAAACAAAAGATGGGAAATGAATGAACTGATCAAAGGAAAGTGATCAAGCAATCAGCATTACTCTCATAACAGATATAACTTCTGAATGATGTCATTTTAAAAATAAGACACAAGCATAATTATAGACTGGACAATTTTAAATGGAACAAAAAACTTAAATTAAAGGTAAAAGATTTAATAAAATAATAGAAGATAATAATAATAATAATTATTATTATTATTATTATTAATGTTATTATTATAATAACAACTATAATAATAATAATAATATATTTATTTGACTAATTAAAATGGCTGAGTGTGTCTGTGTTTTACTTTCATATAAAATATGAAACAATTAACAATTTTAAAACTGTAAGAACTTTTTATACTTTTTAAAAATAATTTTATGTTAACATATCTGTGGAAAATTATTTTTCATTTGTATTCTTTGTTGGGTTTTTTTCAGCAATACAGTGTAAGCCATTTAGTTCCAAAACCTACAAAAACAATATTGTTTTTAAAAAAAAGGCTTCAGATAATTCTACTAAAGAAATAATGTATAAAGTATAAAAATTCATGTGATGCCATCGTCTAAAACGACCACGACCCGACCCTCCAGACGGGTCAGGTGTCACACAGGTAGGACTGGCTGTTTGAACTCGTATACAGGGAACTATGCTGGTCTTGCACCTTATGTTTTCTGGGGTTGGGGCCAGAATCGACCACAACCCTAAAGTAGGATTAAAGTGGGGACAAAATTCTATAAAATAATTATCGTTTTATAAGGAATCAAACAAATCATATTTGATCCGGGGTGCCCAACCCTGTTTAATGGTGTAATTGTGTAATACTCTCTGTAAGAGTGTGTGGATCTGTGTAGAGAATGCAGTGAATAAATGCTATAAAAGATACTGCTACTCATGATATAAACACAGACTGAAGCCACAGACAGACCACCGGCTTCCGCTGAACTCTGTGTGCCAGAGACCTCACACAGCCTCAAATGACCAAATGCTTGAAGCAGATTTCACCAGTGAAAACCACTGGCTGTAACAATATAACATCCTGCACCACCGTTAGGTGAACATATTCATCCCATCTCTGTCAATACAGCAGCCATAACACATTTGGATCAACAGTCTAAAACTGGGTTATTATTATAGCAGTTTCTACCTATGCCAGTTTGTAAATGTTCATCACACATAAGCATATAAGCATTTTAAGCAATCATCTGAACTGGTGTAGATCCTGTAGCACAGAATGGATGAGCGTTGTTTTAATTAGCAAAACAAGACAATAAAATATATGCAAGCCCCAACGGGAGACTCCATCTCTGCTCTCCAGTGTTAGCTATTAATCAAAAAACAGACTTGTGCACAAGGAAAACGTTAAAAACAGGCTCAAATCTAATGAACATTTCCACACACCGACTACGTTCGTAAAAACCATATTTTCAAGTGAATATGAAGCACAGCACGGTGTGACAATTTCATTCACCCGTGCTAATAATAAATGTGGCAGAATGAAATAGCTGATGAGTTATGATGTTTACTGTGATGAATATTAATATGGAGTTAATGTAATTTTACCAGTGCAATCGTTAAATCGAGTAAATAACAGAATGCTCCAGTTTTTTAAAAAAACTCAGATTGAACTGAAATCATGTTTTGTTGTAGTTGAAGAATGAAGGTGCAGTGTTAACTGGTCTACTGATGGTCATGACCTTCCCCTGCTAACCACACACACACACACACACACATACACACACACACACACACACACACAGACTACAGCCAATTCAGGACTCTATCACAATCCATTACCAGGACATATACAAACACACACAACAACACACAAAGAAAGTGTAGAGCTGAATTTAAAATAATACATTTTAAATAATGGTAAATTCCTACTAATTACCAGCAGGGATCGTTTTAATATCCTACCTCATTCTACTACTTCTACATTTTAATATAATATTTAAATATATCTAAATATTTATATTTACATATTTATAAATAAATATTTATAATTTACATATTTA
>JAUZSU010139716.1:0-15669 GCA_034780255.1 Parotocinclus maculicauda | reverse complement strand
TATAATATAATATAATATAATATAATATAATATAATATAATATAATATAATATAATATAATATAATATAATATAATTTGGGTAAAATGTTCTGCATTAGAACAATTTATCTTGTGGTCCTGTATATTCTGTTCTATTCTGTTTTGTGCATCATTATATATTTTTTAATCAATCGAACACGAGGGAGTGTGTTGTTGTGAACAAAATCACGGTTGGTTGCAGTTAATAACTGAAGGTAAGTGCCACAGATAATCAAAGCCTGTTATTCATGTTATTCATGATAACACATGACCTTGAGTCAAAACAAAATTTAAAAAAATAATAATAATAAATCAAAGAAGCCCACAACCTTATGCTAAATATTATTTTATACTGACAGTCCTTCCACCAAAAAGAAAATCCACAATAAGAGTTATTGCTGTGCAAATGCCTGCTCTGCCTTAACACAGTTATTTAATAAAGGTTTATATAACATTACTGTGTGTGTATATACTGCATATATAAACTTATATAGTATGGTTATGTATATATACTATATATGTATATATATATATATATATTTTTTTTTTTTTTTTTCATTTTTAATACTTAATTAAAGTTTTTTGAGACTCAGAGACTGAGAAATACTTATATATCAGAGAGATGAGGCACGGTGACTCGGTAGGAAACACTGTCACCTCCCAGTGAGAAGGTTCTGGGTTCAACCCCAGGTGGAGTGTTCTGGGCTCTTTCTGTTTGGAGTCTACATGTACAGTGGTCCTGGAACGTAACCCTCGCGATTAACGAAAATCTGCGAAATAGGGACGCTATATTGATACACTATTTTAGCCGTAGAACTTGCAGAACGTTGGCATCGTAGGGCTTGAATGAATTCAGTCTATAATGAAACTTTCACAAACAGTGAACACAACACTGCAAACAAAAACTTGTCATGTCGGCAAGTAGTGACTCAGGCGGACGAAGCTCTAGTCTTACTTTTAGTTTTTGGTGAGTATTCATCCGCTGAGTAAATAAGCTATTGTAGTGTTTTTAACTGTTAAATAATCAAGCAACACACTGAAGTAATCGAACATTCTCTTTACATATGCACCGAGGCCGCGAAAGATCAACCGCAAAGTGGTGAGGGAACTGTACTCCCCGTGTCTGTAGGGCTTTACTCAGAGTACTCAGAGTTTTCTGTGTTGTGTTAGGTTATCTGCTGTCTCTAAAGTACCTCTAAAGTGAGTTTCTGAGTGGATTGGTTCCCTGTCTAGGTTTGTTGCTCCCTTGCACACTGAGTATGCTGTTAAAATCTCAGCACCCCTGCCACCACTCAAACTGAAAAATAACTGCATTACTTATAGTACATCAGAAACTATATTGCATGAACTATAAATGACTATAGTTTCCCTCCAGTCTTCTTTGATTGGCAGAGGGATTCAGTTTTATAGTTACAGCATGTAGTATGGAGGCATCCAAGCTTATTATCCTAACTCGGCCTGAAAGTGAACTGTGAGGCAACACTAAATCCCAGCGTGAAGCTAAACCACAGTGCCAGAGCAGGCCCCCCTGAGGCCTTTAGGCATTGTGTCAAGGCCTTGTCTACTTCACGCACATTAAAGATCACATGCCACAATTTCACACCCGGTAGGGGAGAGGGTAAACCCTCTCTGCCCTTTTTGGCAGTGTGTTGGGTAGAAATGACGTTTATTGCCCGTGAGCTGTTAACAAGAGTTCAAGGTCAGTGCTGTTCGTCATCATTGACTAGTGTGTTGACATTAGAAGCTGGCCTGTGATTGTAAGGTGTTACAGTTGAAAATGCAGATTTATTAAGTTTTATTCAGCTGTTATTTGTCCCTTGTATTTGTGAGTGGTAAGTGTTTGTTTAGGTATGGCATGCATATAGCCTGTTGAGGAAGAAAGACGCTATTGACTGCTCAGGGTTTTTTTCTTCAGTGCTCCACTTCAGTGCTGGAGACATTTCTACTGTCATTTTCCTCCAGTCCTTCAGAGCAATTCTTCTCTCCCCTCCATTTCTGAAGCAGTGCACTGTGTGGCTGCCTGAATTGTGTGTTATTACCCAGCTGGAGACAATATCATTACTACATATTTGCTGTCAAGGGTCTGCAAAGATTGGTGCCATCATGAGCCTTGGTGATCTAACAAGCTCACACAGTGCTTCTGAATTACCCACTCCTATTGGGAGGAAGTCAAACACTAGTCGCTTGAGAGGTGAGCGAACAAAGGAACATGTCTCTCTTTCTCCCTCTGACTCTCTCACTCTCTCTTACCTATTCATGACTACATAACCTCACAGTGATTTCTAGCTCATTCGATCCGTTATTTACTTTAAGCTTTCACTTTTCTTTTTTTTCTCTACACTTAGGTAACTGATTGACCTGCTGAAATATGACAGTAGTAATGTATGTATGAAAGCAAATTTTACAGAATTTACAGCACTTTATTAGCAAATACTGAGCTGTGTGGTGTTGGGAAATGTTCTTACATTTACTTTAAATAGTAATTAGAGTGTATACTTCTTATATATTGCTAGTACAAATAAACTAAAACCCTGTTAGGATTTGGTTTAGGTAAATCCACAGACAAACAACTCCATCTGTTTCTGTACATACTTTGTTAGTGCCCGACACTTTCTGGACATTCTGGACTCCCACAGGACCACCATAAATCAGATTCTATTTTGGTGGTTGATCGTTCTCAGCACTGAACTGTGTATATACAGTATTTATATATTGTACATAGTATATATAAAATACTATTAAATATGACAGTGCAGCTTCATCCTTGACAACAAGGCACTCAGTCATTCAGGCATTCGGAGGACGTTAATTTCATCACCTGGGTGAGTAAGAGTCTTGGTGATTGACTTTCTTTAATCTTGTGTGGTGGGTCCAATTAAGCCAAGCTTGTGTCTCAAAGGATATGAGGTACAGAGCATGGTTTTCTTAATACCTTTAGGTAAGAAGGTGCTGATCCATTTTTGGCCTTGTAGACGAGCATTGGGGTTTTGATGCAGGCAGATCTAGGGAGCCAGTGGAGAGAACGTAGTGGTGAAGTAACATGAGAAAACTGAAACTGAACAACAGATGTGCTGTGGCTTTTTGAATCAGTTTCACACTTTGTGTCAGTCAATAACAATTCAATCTTATTACCCCCTATCTGAGCAAGGTCACTGACCATACATGGTCACAATTTACTCATCTTCTAATGGCTACTTCCAGAATGATAATGCATTATGTCACAAAGTAAAAATCATCTCAAACTGGTTTTTTGAGCATGACAGTGAATTCAGTACCCTTCAGTGGCCTTCCCAGTCACTGGATCTGAATCCAATAGAACACCTTTGTGATGTCTTAGAAGAGGAGCTTCTCAGCATGAATGTGAACCTAAACAAATGGGCGGAAATTGGGTGATACAGTCACGTATTCCAAAAGAATGCTTCCAACATCTTGCGAAATGCTGGCCACAAAAAACCGAGGCCATTTTGAGAGCAAAGGGAGGTCCCACTCAGTATAGTATTCCTAATAAAGGGTTCAGTAAGTGTATACTGTATATCTCCTGCAGTAAAGAATGTGAAGGAATAGGAATACACATGCCTTAACTAAATAAACACAAGAGTTTAAAAAAATCAATAAATAAATTTACAATGATGATTAAACTATTAAACTCCATATGTATACTCTATGAATAAAACAGCGACCTTACTTGGAAGACAAAAATAAAAGGATAAATGAAGACAAGTATGAGATGTATATGGCGTGAACTTCTTTAGGTCTCCCTCACTAAAGCAATTCAGTCAATTCAGTAGGCAGAATCCTTGAGATAGAAGAGAAAACAGCATTTATGTTTCTCATATGCCTCTATTACGAGGAATGTGATCTGTACTTTAGCAGCCTCATCAAGGATGTTCTGTTTTCTTAAAGGTCCTTGAAGACAACATACAAATTCATTAAGTTTTCTTTGTATTCAAGTTTAATAGTTGACTGGGATAAATAGAATCATGTCCAGTCATTTGGTAATTACCTAAATGCACAAACTTCACTACACAGTCTTATAGACCACCGAGTTTAATCCATAATCTGTTCATGGTGGTTAAAATAAAAATCTATATGCTGGTATGAGGAGGCTTTAAAATGGCACCTGCTAAATTAACCTAATTTTAATGGAATTTTAAATAGATAAAAGCACAAATTACTGTTGTCTTTTCAAGCTATTGTACTTAGTGTCAAATGGATTTCACATTCACTCCCTGAGATTTGTATTTTTGATTACATGATAAGAGATTAATGAGTAATGTCTCATGTTTTTACATTCAGGGAAATTAGTGAAGAGGGTATGATTAGTTAAACAATGGCAAAAAGAACCCACTTTATGGAAGCAATTGAGCATTAGTAACAAAAGGAGGACGGGTATTTGGCATTAAACGTCATTGTCAGTGAGACTTGATTCTCACCCAGGGAAAATTTTGTTCATGGGTCACAACACAAATCATCAGAAAGGCCAACCAACTAATGCTCCCAAATCAAAAGTGTTCCTATTTTGTTATTGTTTATAGCAAAAGCCGCAGGTTAATGAGCCAATCATGTGGCACTGCATTACCAATTGTTTTAAGAGCCATTTTACATGGAATCCAACAATCACAGGCTAAAACAAAAACAAACATAGCTTTCTGTAAGGGCACCTCTTACAAAAAAAATGCTTGGTCAAAATCAACTTCATTTTATAGCTATATATATGTCAGAGATGGGCCAATTTAAATGCAAGAAGGTGCTTTGTTAGAATTTGGAAGAGCACAAAATTCTTTATGATTCAGTGGGAGTCCACAGTCCTATCCAAACATATGTTAGCACTGCAGTATTTGGACAATGAAAGTCTGATCCATTTAAATCCATTTATTCATTTCTATATCAACAAGTCTTACTTGGCTAAAATAGAAAATGTTGATGAAAGATGAAAATGTGAAATCGCTGCAATACTCATACAGTTATGTCGCAGGCAAACTTGCTGTCTTGCTGCATGATTCACTTCCTCTCGAATTTCAGTTCATGGACAGATGTCCTGACTTTTACCTGGCATAAATTTTGTAGTGTAATTAAGAATTCTCTGTTATCTTAATGATGGTATGCCATGTGATCTTTAGCAAACTGCAGTTGGGTATCAGTGTTCTTTTGACTGTTGATGTTCAGTATTCCTCTGATGATGGACTCATGAACATGACCATTAGCCAATGTTCAAGAGACCTTTAGTTGCTCAGATATTACCCTGGGATAATATCCTGGGCTCCCTTATGACCTTGTTGACTAATACACACCTGGCTGTAATAAAAAAGTATTTTTTATTGGTCAGCCATTACAGGGCGGGGTAACAGAAGCCTTGGATTTCCTCGATTTGTATGCAGTCTCTCTGACTGTGGATTGATAAGGTCCAAACTCTTTAGAAATGGTTTTCCATTCCATTCCATATATATAGAAATATAGAAAATTCAAAAGATTGAAAATCTTTCAAGTATTTCAGTACAGTAAGCATAAACTGTTCATATGTGATTCCAAATATTTACCTGGTGTTAATATAGTGAGAATGTACATTTTAAAAAGCAGCCAAAAAGCTTTATCAGAGCCAGGGCAACATGTCAGATAAATTTATCTGTTAAACATTACAGTTGATGTACTTTTCCGTGAAGTTGTCTTTTACATGCACTCTCCAAATCAGAAAGTCAACTTTAGGAGCTTTATGAAAGATTAGGATTCAATCTTCCAGCCCCAAGAGGCTTTAAACGGGTGATGAGAATGTAAATGCAGAGCCAGTGAGATAAGGTCAATAAGGTTAGGAAGATAAGGTCAGTACTAGCACTGAAGCAGCAATCTTCTGACAATCTCTTTGGGAATGAGCGATCTCACTCCATAACTTCATGGCTTGGCAGTGATCAGTGTCATTTGCTCAGATACATTCAGTGTGATTCAGCTAGGGGCTGTGGGAGACAGAAAGAGAGGCCATATCTTAATGGGATCCTCAGCACTTCCTCTACAATGTTCTCTAAGAATCTTTCACTGGAATTTCAATATCATGCCCACCACACCATTACAGCAAGGCAGAAATGAGGCACAAAAGGACATTTTCAGAGAGGTTTTCAGATAATATAAAAGAAATGAGGATTGTTAGATAGCATAACTTTTTTTTCTGTCATGCATGCTCTCGAGTATTTTGATGCTTGGAGAATCAAGTAGAAAAATGATGTCTGTGCTTACATGGACTGCAACACTTTGACCTGGCACCGTGACATCAACTGAATCTGGAGTATTTGCTAGTTTTGCATTCCAGATTGGAGGCGTCCTCTTTTTTCAACATTCACATTCAATAAATATGGAATCACACTCCTTTTGAGGTCTAATTCCTTATCCTGTGTCTACAGCTAACAAAACATTGCAACATTGTTTCAAAGAAGTACAAAACCACTCACAGGTGCATGTCAAAATCAATTTAGCTAAAGAAAAGTGGCCAATGGGGTTCTCTCCCCTCTTCTTTGCTAAGGTTTTTCAATAGCTCATTGCCTTTGAATAACATGGCAATGCATTTATCCCTGTCCTTCACATTTCCTTAGCTCTGAAGCTGCCTTTGACATTGTGTGTCCTCGGGAGAGGATGAAGAAAAACAGCCATTGTCTACAGCTGATTCTGGATAACAGTTCGGATATAGCAAGGGCACTGAGCCAAGTCATCTGTGGTGAGAAGCCTTAGTAAAGCAAGACAAAACACACAGACAGAAACAGACACATTTGTAAGTGTCTTACAGACCAGAGGACATCACTGAAAGACAGTGAAAGACAGTGTGTGCGTGCGTGCGTGTGTGTGTGTGTGTGTGTGTGTGTGTGTCTGTGTGTGTGTTTGTGTCTGTGTGTGTGTGTTTACAAAAAACAAAAGCTATAACTAAACATTTTAGTTTACAGTCAGGAGTGTATTTTTTTTTTAACCAAAATTAAACTTTTTTAATCTAAGAAAGCAAAAATCTTGTGTTATTTCTAGGGTTAGGTTATTTGTCTACAATAATATACAATTATGAATTATGAATTTTGCTTTAAATAGAGAAATTTAAATACAACAATACACGTGTTTGTGTGTGTGTGTGTGTGTGTGTGCGTGCGTGCGTGCGTGCGTGCGTGTGCTTGTGCTTATATTTTAGAACCACTCTTAATCACACTTAGAATCACTGCCCAAAAAAAACAAGACTATAACAAAATAATTAGTTTACAGTGAAAGTGCATTTTTGTATGGTTATTTGTAAGGTTAGGAGATTTGTCTAGCATAATACACAATCAGTGAAATTTGCTTTAAATGTTCTAATGTTCTTTTTTTTAAGAGCAAAAAAAGAGTTGTGTTAATAACATTAAATTTTGGTTATTAGGTTGGCAATTATTTTTAAAAAATAAATTATTTAAATTTAGGTGATTTCAACAAGTAAGTATAATCATGATTTGATACAGAAGCAGGATTACAGGCCTGAAATTCATTAATATATGTTTATTATCAAATGAAATAAAGTTGACCAGACAAAACATAAAACATCTCAGGTTTATACTGTCTCCAATAAACAAAAAAACATAAATGTAAGAAACACTGTAGATTTATATATGCATTTCCCATACTGTCCCAACTTATTCTGATTTGGGGTTGTATATATTTTAGAGACTGTCATCAAAATGTAAGCATTAGCTAGAAATGTAAGAGCATAAAGACATTAGGCTGGTTAGGTTTTTTAGCTAATAGTGTTAAACAATTGGTTCCTTGCAAGTACTAAGGTTAAGGTTTTGGTAATGTTCTAGGTCTAGGGTTAGGTCCAGGGTTTGGTGTAAGGAGACATTAGTTGTCTATAATGATACACAGTCAGTGAATGGTGCTTTCAAATTCAGCAATACAAACATGTGTGTGTGTGCGTGCACGTGTGATTTAGGGTTCTTAGAGAGTGAGAGTGGAGATGGTGGGGGAGTGTGTGTATGTATGTGTGTGTTTTTGGGGGAGGCGACGGCACCAAACCTCAACAAGGACAACCAGTCACCTCATTCGGCAAGCTGCCTGCACACTGCTCATATTGTCAGCTCACTAGTATAAAGGAACCTTGAACGGCATCAAAGATCTTTTCAAAGCCTTAATCCTAATAGGTCGTGGTTTGTTCTGTCACATCAAAAGAGGGAGAGCGGGAGGTACAGAGGGGAAGAATTCATCACAGGGGAGCCAGCAAAGATGCTTATGGGAAAGATTGGCAGAGGATTTGCAGTGCAGGCAGCATTCAAATCGGAAATATCGGCTGTGGAAAGCCTGCTGTAATAGATATGAAATGGGCCTTCTCAAAACCATGAAAGGCTGACATTTTTTGAAAGTTTGTCATGAGGAGCTCTTTTCCTCCCCTCCATCTATCAGTGTTTGTACTGCCAACATGTCCACACTGGAAAGTCGCAAGTGTCACTCTCCTTGGTTGGTCTCTTTTTTTTCCCTCCTTAGAAACGTTGACTCTTCAGTGACAGAAGCAATGGCCAGATCTGCTTCTTTAAATTGCTCATAGGCAACTCAAGAAAATAAATGTTATCTTGGCCACACATACATACACTCCCACAAAAAGTACACGTTCTGGCGCAGACCCGCTAACGTGCCGCAGTGTGTTTACCTCTCACATTCTGACACTTTAATCTGCAGTTCAGTGTCTCCCATACATTTGAAGTGCTACAATCTCGTCACACAAGGCTCCTACCTGTGAACCTACCCTGCACAAGCACTGTGTTAATTAGCCAACTTTGGGGAAGCTGCTATTGATTTCTTGTCGGCTCATCAGGGTTTCGGGAAAAAAAAGGGAGACTTTTTGTTTTCATACACATACTTTGAATGCAGTAAACGGTAGCAGTGAGGCAAAATATTTCACTGGCAAGAAGCTAGCAATAAAACAAGGGCAGTATCTGTGTAAGGGATGGGCTCAGTCAGGGAGGAGAGTACTCGGTGGGGAGAAACGATAATGATGAGGCTGGCCTCTCTAGCATTTTGGCATCAACAACAAAGACTAGGAATTCACTGAAGTGACTGCGAGACTGACTTTACCAACAAGAAGCACAGGGCAGTACAAAAGGCCTCAGGCTGAGCTGGAGTTTCAGAGTATTGGATGGTTCTGTATTGGCCCCATAATGCACTGGCTGAAATCCCTCTGGTGCTTGTTATTTCCCACCCCTGCAGTTAAACATGGAGCCTGAACTTGGCAAACAGTCCTCTAAAGACAGCCAAAAAACTTAGAGAGAAAACCAGCCTAATGATGCTATCACAGACACAACAATTCTTGCCAAAACAAATAGGTCCCTAAAGAGATTCCGAAAGGGTTGTGCTTTGTTGGAGTTAGACAGTGCTGTGGTCAAAGTTGGATGTACACAATCATGCAAAATATTTAAAGTTTGAACATCAAAAGGCTTGCCTCATACTGCATGAAGAAAGATCAAAAAAGAGATCCAGTGGGAAGCCACCAATTATCTAAATGGCAATAAATACCATAAAGTTAAAAAGCATTAAAAATACATACATTTTATGTCTATGTTTTGTTCCTCTGCCCACAACCACCAATAACGTCTCACAAATGCCTGTTATTTTTCATTGATTTAGCAAATTGCAGTTAGTGCTAAGACCTATAATAATATAATACTGTAATAATGCTGATATGATATGTAGAGAAAATGTTTCTAAGCAAGATTAACTTTATAGGAGTAAATTCATAGGTTGGTCTTTTGTATATTTAAGTTACCAAAGCGCAAGTGGTAATCTGGAACCACTAAACATGCTACTCATTCATATTGTACACCGTGGTTACAGAGGTTACAAAGGGAAACATTTTTCATTTCTTTTGTAGGGTTATGAATTGAATAAAGCATTCTGTTTGTTGTTTATGGTTTCAAATGAAATATACACTGAAATACTTACGTTCTGCCAGAGATCTTCTAGAAATATTTAATTCATTTTCCAGAAATATTTTTGCACAATACATTTTCAGCTGAATAGTTGGCCTTTATGCTATTCTATGTCTCCCAAGTGGGTCTAATTATAAAAAAATTATAGCTGTGAATTGAACTTGAGACCATGCATTCAGCAAACAGTTGCGTCTTAGATAGATGTTCAGCCGTTCTATAGGAGGAAACTCACAGAAAAGCTGATGAAGGACAGCTTGAATGCTGCTGTCTGTGTTGAAGAGTCTACTACAGTGTGCTCAGATTTGCTACTGGTGACCCTTCACTCATCTTTGTGAGCTCTACTTGAAGGCAGGTAGGTCATTCCTGGCTGTGAGAAGGCGGCATACTTTGATTTCATGTACAAGGCCTTTTAGCAAGGAAAAAATACCAATTTTTTCTCCTGATACATTGACAGCTTATTTCACTATTACAAAAGTGTTTTTTTTCTTAGGAATTACACAAAATACATTTTAAGGCAACTATAATTTTACATTTTCTCAATACCTGACACGATGTTAAATTTAAAAATTGCTATACAATCTACAATAACCTACAGATCTACAGCAAAGTATGTGCTGACACCAAACTCCTTACAAATGAATACTGGAGACAAGAAGTTAATGAAGGTGACGGATGGGAGCACATCCAAAGTCTAATGCAGCATGAATACAGTTTCAATATCTAACTTACTGTGGGGACCGTGATGGCCTAGTGGGTCAGACACTGGACTGTGGACCAGAAGGTCCAGTGTTCAAATCCCACCTCTGCCAAGCTGCCACAGTTCGGTCCTTAAGCAAGGCCCTTAACCCACAATTGCTTGATTTGTAAGACTGTATAAGTTGTAAGTCGCTCTGGATAAGGGCGTCTGCTAAATGACATAAATGTAAATGTAAATGTAAATGTAAACTTACTCAAGGGTAAAAGTGACAAACGCATGTATGTGTGTGTGTATGTGTGTGTGTGTGTGTGTGTGTGTGTGTGTTTATTCCAAAGAGCATATTGTATGAATGATTTCCGCTTTGGTCACTTGACTGTGGAATAAAGTCCATGATAAGCATCACACTTAATAGTCTTTGGTCTGCAAATAGTTGGTCCAAAGCTTTGTGGTCTTTTTTGGATTATTATATTTGTAATGAAAAACATATATGTATTATATTCCGGTATATTTCTACCTTACTCCCACTGCTGGTCCCACACCTGGATATGTGGGAGGCATGTATCAAGTAGGGTGTCTGGCATAAAAACCTGTGCCAGACACAGACATAGCAGTGCTGCTGTAGTTTTTAAATGCTGTTCACTTACAGTACACTTTATTAGAGAATTTGAAAATTAGAGGATGACTAGCACAGAAGAAGCAACAACAAATAAGCTACTGTCAACCACCACCACACGAGTGTCACTGCAGTGCTGAGAATGATCTGTGATAATCTGTGCTGGTCCTTTGGGAATCCTGACCATTAGTGAACACAGTAAATGGAGCTAACAATGAACAAGAAACAGGCGGACTACAGTCCACATAAAATGAGTTTAGAATGAGTATAGAAACAAGGTATTGTAACTATTAAAGTGGTCAGTGTGTATTATATAATACATATTAAATTATTTTTATATGAATTTAATTAATATTATATTATATTATATTATATTATATTATATTATATTATATTATATTATATTATATTATATAATATTATATTATATTATATTATATTATATTATATTATATTATATTATAATAATCTGTATAATAATATTTAGACCTGTAATAAAGAAAATAAAGAAAATGTCATATTAAGATATATATATATATATATAATAAATATTAATAACATTAAATAGAGGAAACATTTAATAAAATTACATAGATAATTTGCATATCAGCATTAATTAGGAAGGAATCTTCGAGGGCAATGAGTTAAGGGAAAAGGGACCAATATGGGGCCCGATATGGTTTGGGTGAGCACAGGCGGGGCATTAGTTTGGGAGCTACTGTGTGTGTAGTGCTGATATAAGTGTGTCACACACTGCAGCTCTGTGGTCTAAAACAGACCCTGATAAAGGGCTAAAAACAAACTGTTTGAAAATAAAGATGATCTGCAGTGTCCACGTGTGCTTTTATTCACCATAATAAACCACAAAACAACTTACAGATGAATAAATATATAAGTAATTATGGGTAAAAGGCCTTAAGGACCAAACAGTGGCAGCATGTGGAATGGATGTGCTGGAACTTAAACATGCAATTTGTTGCAGACTTTGTTTTAGATTAGGAAAGTTAGACGCAGTTCATCCTTTGGCGGGCTACAGCGCCACGCAGTGGTCAGAAAATATACAGTATTAGCGACTTTTAAAGGTTTGTAGAAGAAAACAACGCTGAATTTGATCTTCATTGTATTTTATTCCGTCTACTCTTAAATATGAGCCATCAGTATATATGATATATGATCTGAAAGTCTGATCGTACGGTTATTGGAGGCCAATTTTATGAGAGAACTTAATTTTGGCCCCAGGCCACGGTCAAAACAGATATTTTTATTTTAGGATGCAACTAATAATGTATACTGCTCCCAAAAATTGCTTAAAAAATAAAATATCCTGGAGCGAAATACCCCCATATTTTTGTGAGCACTGTATATATATGGGCAAACGAATTTATGGAGTGGAAAAGAGAAAAACTTGTAGTTTTTCTTACTTTACTGACCTCTGTGAAACCCTTTGTCACCATTATTGAATATTATTCGAATTAAAAGGATATAAGATATTAGAATAAATAGAAAGAATCTAAAGCTATTAATCATACACTACATATACACAATTTCTTGTGTTGGATAGTTAAACTATAACGTAACATATTTAAGTCCATTAATCATTAATATTTATTTTAAGAAAGTAACTAATTTGGAAACCTCTTATTGATGCCTATAGATCTATAGATGTGTCATCTAAGAGATAGAGTTGGCCTTGATTTGGCAGATATGAAGTTAAACTACTCAGCGTTTAAGATAACAATACGCTGAGTGGATTGTGGATTGTGGACTGGACTGGGTAACTATAGGGCAGCTTTTCGCTTCGCCTAGTCACCCTTTTGAACTTTTGTCACGAAAGCAAATGAGTCAAAGAGAAAAAAACGCTATAATAGCACATTCCAGAGAGTTTAAACAAGAATACATACAGCAGTAGAAAGTCCTCAGGGCCGAGGCCTTTAGAGAAGATCGACGTTTTTAAAAACTAACAAATATGTCATGATATTAAGTGTTTAAAACATTGAGTCATTATATAAATAATATTTTTACTTTAGTAGGGCAGCATGGGGCGAACATGGTCGGTGAAGTTACAGCATGCCTCCAGAGTGTAGATTTGCATGTTCTTCCTTTGTTTGTGTGCGTTTTTTCTGGATTTTTTGGTTTTATCCCACATTCCAGTGATATGTGTTAGGTAAACTGATGCCACTACGGTGTCCCAGAATAAGTATGTGCGCCCTGTGATGAATTGCTGCCCAGTCTACAAGTTTGGCCCTGCTCCCTACGAGCCGAAATGTGATTTAGTGGATATAAAAAGGAATGCTAGAAACAAAGAAAGGTTTTGATTATGATTGAACATGATTGATAAGCTGTCTTAAACCTCTGGTACATTTGATTATTTCTGAAACAGAAATTCTGATAGGAAGAACGAACCAGAGAAATGAAAAGCAGCAAAACAAAGCCCGTTAGCTGCTACAAGAAAGGCTGTGGTTTTAGCTAAATGTGGTGTTGCTAC
This sequence comes from Parotocinclus maculicauda, assembly GCA_034780255.1. Taxonomy (NCBI): domain Eukaryota; kingdom Metazoa; phylum Chordata; class Actinopteri; order Siluriformes; family Loricariidae; genus Parotocinclus; species Parotocinclus maculicauda. Next base: position 1,944 of record JAUZSU010139716.1, on the reverse strand, counting down.
GTTGAGTGCCAGGACTCTCTGATATTTCATTTTCACCTGCATTATTACACCTGTATATTTATCTAGTTAACAGTTATGGTGCTTTAGAATTTGCAGAAATATGTCAGATTAAATGGTCCCTTGTTTTTTTAGGCTAGCTAGATATGCTAGCACTATATTTAGTCAGTATTGTAATAAAATGTGATTTAATTTAGTTTTTTTTAAGCTGCTGTCAAAGGTGACACTTTACATTTTTGTCTCATCTACCTACAAAACATTTTTATACATAAAAATAAAATATATCTAATAAAACAATGTTGGGCTTCCTGATTGACGTCACACTTTCTCCACGTCCAGCTGGGATAACGGACTTAAATCCATATTATTATATCTTTAGTACGTTTAGACATTTTTTTGCATTAATACATTACTTTAAAAATAAAAGTACAGGTTTAAAATACAGGGTTTCGTTTTTTTTTTACATTTTTATAATGCCGTATTTTGCTTGTATGTTCGCGCAATCTGGCAACCTTGTTACACAGTAAAGCGTTGCGTGTAGCAATGATGGCCAGGCCGGTTAAAGTTGCCATGTTGGTTATAGATTAAACATATTGTATACCGTACATATATTTAAAAATGTTAAAATATCTGTTTGTAAACTAAAATATGTTTAGTGTTAGGTATATTTTTAATATATTATAGACGTTTTACATTTATTTATAATATCACGGGAGCTTGGACAACCTTAATGGATTTGGGCGTTCTTAGCTCAATCTGGCAACCTGAAAGCCGTCCACTCTTGACGGCGCTGCTTGGGGAGAATGCGGTAGAAATGAATGACGAGGATATGTTTCATTTTTATTTTTTTTGTGAATGGATTATCGGTCGTCTTCAACGAATAGGATGCTAAACGGCACTAACTACGCTTCTAAAGTATATAATAATCATTTGTCGTATGTTATCCAGGTTATTTACAGGATGCTTGGCCTCTGGATATCGTGTTTTTCCTGAAATGCGAGACAAATTACACGGTTAAATTACATCGTCTTAAGGCTTTGACAGGCCCGTTGATTGTAAAAGGCGTCTTTGATGTTATATTGCATTGTGAATCAGAAAAATTTAGGGATTCCTGCCTGTTCGGTTTGGCGAAATCTTCATGTTAATTGTGCTTCGGTGTGGGCGCATGCGCAATGGCAGGCCGTGAGCAGCTTCAGCAGCAGCCGCAGATGGAGGAAAAGGTGGAGGAGCTGGATGATGCAGAACTGGCACTGCAGGGCATCAGTATGCTCCTCAACAACGGTTTTAAGGAAAGCGACGAGCTCTTCAGGAGATACAGGTAGGCCCATGACAGCCAGGGTCAGAGCTTCGGTGAGTTCTGACTGATCACAACAGGCCACGGAACAATTGTTTTGTATTTGGTAATGTATGGTTTTTGAAGGGCTATCTCCAAAAAAAACGACACCATACCGCACCATATGCCAATCGTCCTGCTCCGGCTGTAATAGAAGGCTTTACACTACATTTTGGAACATGACTACTGGGATTTGCTTCCTTTCCCCCTTTGAAGCCCTGATGTAGGGTCACAAGGCGTGGCTTAAGCCAGGAACTAGGGGTGTAACGATGCACCCTGCTCCTCGCCGTGATCAATTTTACATTAGATATATAAAAAACAAATATCAGGTTCTGGTCCGTCCTTGACGGTTTGCTTGGAGAGAAGTGCTCAGGTGCAGGTGGTGACCCGATCTTCGTTTAAGAGCTGATGCTTTCTTGACTTTCTTGGGCGCCCTGAAGCCTTCTGCTTTTCTGGAGTGATCTGTTTCACACAGAACAATACATTTAATTCAAAGCAAGAAGGTCCCGGGTTCAATCCCACGGTGGGGCGGCCTAAGTCCTTTCTGTGTGAAGTCTGCATGTCCTCCCCGTGTCTGCGTGGGTTTACTCCGGGTACTCCGGTTTCCTTCCACA